>PVIU01017953.1:0-40428 GCA_004026605.1 Ondatra zibethicus
GACTGAATGAGCATATGATCAAACCAGACTCTCTGAATGTGGCGGCGAAAGTTGGCAGATGGAGAACCCATCAACAATGACACCAGGACCTATCTCTTCTGCATGTATTATCTTTTTGAGAACCGAGTCTTTTTGAATGCACTCCTTCCTAGGCCGGGAGGGATGGGGGTGGGCCTTGGACTTCCAACAGGGCAGGGCAACATGCCCTCTTTCAAGGAAGAAGTGGGAGGGAGGAGGGGTGGGGAGGTAGTGGGAGGGGACCGGGAGAAGGGGAAGAAAGGTAAAAATTTTATTTCTTTAATTATGTTTTTGAATGGAAAAAATAAAACAAAACAATGTATGGAAAAAAAAAGATATGTATTCTCAAGGACTCCAAAAACTCAAGATAGAAGTATATATTTTTAAAAACTACAAAGGACTTTCTCTATTTCCATTTAAATAGTGACAGCTTTAATAAGAACGTTTTAGTATTTCTCTCTTCAGTATATAACAAAACTGAAAATTACACCAACAATAAACAAACGAATAACAAGAACAGCAACAAACACCTCTGTAAGCCATTTTAACATCTGGGGCAGGCAGTCATAGCTATTCGAACTGTATTCCTAATTTATCATTGAAGAAAGCACCATGATGAGTTTGGGCAGAAGCATTTGAAGTCATCATTCTTCCCAGGGGGGTGGGGAAACCAGAAGCACCAGAGAACTCAGAAAGTCACCGCTGCAAGGCTCGCGCTAAAGTGCTCCCGTAACTAAGCACAGAATGAGGTCTTTAGGGTCCACCATGACAGGGACACAAGGAAGGACAGGAACGGTACACTTCAGTCCTACAGAGAAACTGTCTCTGTAACTTATATCAGGTACATACATGTCTTGATTCGTGTTACCATAGCAACTCAAGTCCTCATTCCCAGTGCCTCTTTAGGAGACACCTGTAAGGTTAAACAAGAGGACAGAGATTCCTAAAGAAGAAAGCTTTGTCAGTAGAGAATTAGCTGGATTTCCAGACCAAGAACATAAGAGAAGCCATGACGAAAGGTGCCTGTTCTTTATAATGTTATCAGAATTAGTCTGCAGATGTAATAGGCAAGCAAGCTGCTTGCAAAATCGAGAAGACACGTGGAAAATGAGTACAATGTGCTAGCACCGCATCTCACAGCGGCATTATTTTATTTACTGGGGGGACAATGTGTAGGGCTAAAGAGATGGCTCTTCAGGTCAAAGGGCACGCCATTCAAGTGGAAAGCCAGGGCTTGGTCCTTGGAAATCACAACTGTCTCATGGGAGTTGTCCTCTGATGTCCACACTGTGGCACTGGCATGTCCACGTCCACGTGTACATCACGTGCACACGATACTAAGATGTAAATTTAAATTTAAAAAGAGAATGAAAGAAAGCGAACATAGGAACCGGTTGTTACTACCCCGTATTTCATCATGGAAGAACATTAGTAATCACTCAAGACCAACCCCTTAGAAGCCGTTTCTTTTGAGATCTGGTTTTGGAAATAGACATATCTGCCAAAGGTCTCTTTCTCAAACACACAGTTTCTGATGAGGAGAACATAAGCATTACAATTCCCTGAACAACAATTCCCTTTTGTGAGAAATAAATCATTCGGCTGTATATTCTCTGCTTATCAATTTATAAAAAGTTGAAAGGCAGCGTTGAGATTTGGAACTCTAGACACACTCAGTTTATCTGGCTGGCCTTCTGCCCCACCACCAAGAGTACCACCTAAAGAAGAAAGCTTTGTCAGTAGAGAATTAGCTGGATTTCCAGACCATTCTGGAAAAAAGAGCTACGTCCATTTTTGCTACTATGGAACCAAATCTAACTTTACCTTTTGTTTTGATTTTCACAGCTTTCTGTTGTTTGAGTTCCACACCCAATACATCATAGAGGGCAGTGAGTTCAATCAGGGCTAGATGGCAAACTTTCTTCATGTCTTGGGGGGCCAAGTCCCCAATCTTTGTAGTACCAGTTTTATCTTTTGGCAGTCTGAAACTCTAAAACAATATAAACATACAGACAAATAAATAAATGGAAAACAAATAGTAAGTCTTATCAGTATCTAACTCTTTTTGTTCCTCTTATAATAAAAGGAGAAAACATTCTAACTATGGCCAAAATATTATACTCAGATTGAGAGACAATGAAAGCCATGGTAGAATGCCTCGGTCACAATGCAGCATGGTTTTATCATGGAAAGCCCCAAATGTGTAGATAATTCACATCTGTCTGATGTCTGACATAAAGTGAAGCCAAACCAAGTAATGCAAGGGTTCATGACACTGGATCAGAGAACAGGAAAAATAATTTTTAACTCATGGGCCTTCACAAACCGAAGGTGAGATCAGGCAGGGACCATAAGGAGGAGGTACAAAGAGGAAAAGAGGTTAAATGATCTCCTGAATATAAACAGGAAAAAGAGAAAGAGGAATTGTGTTTAGGAGGAAGTCCTTAGAATGTTCCAGTTTTCCTCCACATGCCTGGTGCTCTCTTAATTGTCATAAAAAAAACAGTGAGGTTAGGAAAGAAAAGCCATCCACCATTAGAGTGGGAGAGGCGTCAACTTTAGAGCCAGAGGTTATCACGTATACAGCTACTTACTAGATGTGGGAGCAGGCAACTGCTGAACCTTTCTTTCTACCAAATAGGATAAGAAAGAGGAAGAGGGAAGGGAGAAAGAGAAGGTCCCCTTATTCAGAGGGTCACTGTGAGGGTTAAATGGTCAATACAAACAAACTACTTTTCTCTATGCTATTACTGCTTTTCCACTGTTGAACATAAACAGGCCAAGATCCTACTCCAGATCATGGGTCTATAAGTGGTGTTTTTGCTCTTTTGTGCCTTTCTCAAATATCATCTCCTAATGACTTAACTTCCTTTATCATTAAACACATTAAATATAAGAAAACAAGGCATAAAGTAGAAGAATAAATTTCTCTGGCATATTTAATACAAATTATAGTCCCACTGTGTTTACTGAATAAAACTGATCATTCTCCAGTAGCTTAATTAAAAATCATGTCATCAAGACTGCTTCTTTGGGGTTTTCCATAATTCTTTCATTAAGTTGCTAAGTAAGATCAGCCAGCAGATTCCCTCTCAAGCATTTATTCTCAGAGTGTGGTTCAAGGAAACTTGTGGGTACCAATTAGTCCAAGAGGTCAAGCTTATGAGCCAAACATTAGTTTTAATAACATTACTAAGATATGTTTCTTTCTTTCTACTCTACTTCTCTCAAGACTGTATAATGGAGTTTTCCAGAAGTAAATGACATGTATACTCCAACAGACAGAATGTAAAAGATTTGTTTCCATTTTTAAAAGGGCATGTATATCCTTAATAGTTAACTTTAATGTATTATCTTAATTTTTAACTTAAAGGGTTTTTCTGGTGCTAGAAATCAAATGCAGAGATCATTTTTTTCTGTTTTGCATACTGACAATCTAAATTGGCATCTTGTACATGCCTGGCAAGGAGCCTCTGTTCACCCAGCAGTCTACTACTAAGATACAGTCATACGCTGAGTTTTTAATTTCTGACATAGTAAATATCCAGAGTATCAGACATGGCGGCTTACATATGCAATTCCAGTACTCAGGCGGCTGAGGCAGGAACTGTTGTGAGGTCAGGGCCAACATGGGTTATATAGTGAATTTTAGGGTGGCCTAGCTTCAGAGTAAGACCCTGTCTCAAAAACTTAGATGTATCCACAGTTCAATTAACAGATACAAAAGTTTTTGAAAACTTAAATCATTTTTGAGAGAACATTTGCCAACAGAAGATAGAACAATTCCTAACATTGGCAGTGTTTGGAGATTGGGTAGCTTTTCACATATTCTCAACTCCAAGAGTTTGAGTGTCCCCCCCCCCAAAAAAAGGTGAACTTCTAGCAGTATATTATTCCTCTGAGAATATAAAGTAAAACAGTGAGAGGCATCATGGAAGACAGAGTCTATGAACATTTTAAGTCTCGATTCATTTGACCTCCATGGTGCAATGCAGAGTTGAGAATGTGGAGCTATACTGCAGCTGGAATGTTCTGTCTCCATCACTTCCTAGTTGTGTCAGGGTTTTTTTCCTCATTGTGACAGTCTTGAGAAAATACAACTGGAGGGAGGACTTTTATTTTTGCTCAAAGTTTCAGTCCACGGCAGTGTGTGGGGTGTGTGTGATCAAACTCATCTCCTAGTGGTCAGAAAACAGAAGGAGGGGAGGAAGGGAAGAAGGAAAGGAGGGATGGAGCAGATATGGGTGGGCTGGGGTGGATAGATTAGGGGTAGAGAGACCCTCAGTCTCTCTCTTATTCTCTCTCTCCATCTACCCCTAATCTATCCACCCCGGGATTTGTCTCTACTGCATGTACTGGCTTTTTTGTGATCCTATTCTCTTTGGATGTAGACCTTGCTCAACCTAGATATAGTAGGGAGGGCCTTAGACTTTCCACAGGGCAGGGTGCCTTGCCCTCTCTTAGGATTGGAGAGGGGTGGAGAAGGAGGATGTGGGAGGGGAGTGGGGGGGAGGGAAGGGAGTGGGAATTTGGATTGGTACTTTTTTAAAGTAATAAAATAAAGGAAAAAATGAGAGAGAGAGAGAGGGGAGGGGAGGGGAGACAAAGAGAGAGAACAGTAAACTAGAAATACCACAGATCTTACCACCCTACATCACAAGTGAGGCTCCATTGACACATGTAAGCATACAGAAAGTATTAAGTACACACACATACACACCATATATTTGCACCAAATATATGGGTGTAATTGAGAAAGGGTCTCTCATGTAGTCAAAGTTGTCTTGAAATTTTCTATATTGTAAAGTCTGGCCTTGAACTTGATTCTCCTGACCCTCTCCATCAAAGTGCTGAGATGTAGATACCTGTCTCCATGCTTGATCGATTACTCTGTTTTTTCAGTGAACTTTAAGAATCATTTGAAAATATTCTTGGTTTTATTTTCCTGCATGCTATAGTGAGAAAAGAAAAAAAAAGCCTAATACTCATTTAATGAATAACATCTCATTATATTCTGCAAAAAGTTACAGAAGGGTAAGAATCAGGGCATGGTCTAAGGTGTGGGGAGACAGCCTTTAGAAGGACAGAAGCATGACCACATAGACAATGGACACCATTCTCTGACTGTTCCTGTCTGCTTTTGTTGCCTGAAAGTCCGGGCAATGTTCCCGTTCTACTCAACTTCTTCATTCACAGGGGAGGGAGGGAACAGTGTGGGTCGACAGAGGGCGGAGAGACCCTCAAAGGCAGGGCTATGTCTTAATCACCTCTCCAGCCCCAGTGTCTCTTTGGCTTAGCATGTTTCAGGTGCATGGCCACAGACTAATGAAGGAACCAAGACACACACCCGACACAGAGAGGACAACCGTGTCAAGCTACTTCACCAGAGTTTTCTCTGTTGTTTACGGAGACAGGGTCTCTCTTAGCAACCCAGACAAAACTCATATTCAAGATCCTCCCGCCATCACCTGCCAAGCACTAGGATTTTAGCTGTGTGCCCATGAAAGCTGCATTCCCTCTTACTCATGTTCGTCTATGTTCTCTAATGTCCTGTCATATTTCCTGAGCTTTCATTTATTAAAGGCAATGGTGGACCTGGCACATGCTGGGCAAACACCTGTCCTTGAACTGCATCACCAACCCTGAGTTTTATTTTTTTAAACCCATATAAAACAGGTCCCATTTTTCTCACACATACCTCTGTTAATGGCTTTGTTTCCATATCTACCTGTTTACGTGTTTAAAAACCAACGGTTCAAGTGTTTCATTAAAATCAGTTGCTTTGGGTCTAATAAGCCCTGTAATATAATTACCAAAAAGTATTACCCAAGGTAAATGTTTAGAGAAACCTGAAATGTTATTAGTACAAACATTTCATTTACCTAGCAATATATGTCATGAGCTTGTTTATTTATTTATTTAAACATTGTGCTTAATAAAGGAGTCAGTTCTTTATCCCAATGTTTAATTCATAGAGGCTGTTTTAAATATTTATGAAGTTTCCTGTCATTTTATTTGTGTGTGTGTGTGTTAAGAGACAGAGTGGTTCAGCTTCTTTACTGAGGAAAATAACTAAAATTTCAGCAAGAGTAAAGTACCTTACCTTTGGAAAAATGCATTTTTTAAAGAGATGAAATTTTTCCAAAATGCCTCAGGTTGTTAGGGCCTCTATACAAGATAAAAAGGTGAGCTAGTTCTCTCCAACTGCACCCTTCTTTCATAGGCTGGGAAGTACAGCCGGTGGGGGGGGTATTAGGGACTTTATTAGTAATGTGGAAGTTGAATCTTTTACTCATCAACCACTCCCACTCTCGATTCAAGTTGGACCTCAAGAGCAGACCATGCTCCCAGAGTCAAGCCCTGGCAGGCTACATCATCTCCCTAACTCGCTTGCACATTTAAAAACTAGGGTGGATGGTATCTATCTCACGACGATCACTCCAGACATGAGCACCATTTCTGGACTGTGACACATACCCAATGTGCACAGTGGAGCTAAGTTTGCAGATGGCTGCAAGATAGTAAATTCAAGCTCCAAATGTAAGAGAAGAAAGGCGAATTTACTGTGAGAGCAGAAAGAATTTACAAAGGCTGCTCAATGTTGCAGGAATAGGGAAGTGAATAAGAAATGAGGTCACCAGAGAGCTGCTCACTGCATAAAGCCCACTGTTTATTTACAGGGGAAGGGAAGTCTAGCCACAAAATGGAACTTACAGATCTGTTTAGACATTTGCTTCAAAGTGGCACCAGCCAATATTCATTTCATCAACTGTGTTACTACTGACTTATGGGGACTCTACAACATGCCCAGCCACCGAAGGCATTTCTGAACCATGGTGGTACATGCAGATAAAAACCAAATGCAGAGATGATTGACAGTCACCAAGACTACGCTTCTGGTTACTGAAAAGTCACTTTCAAATATTTTATAGACTGAGTTTAGCGTCCAGCAGAAAAGAATTGAAAAGTGAACTGTTAAGATAGCCACAAGACAGTTGAAGGTTTCCCAGGTAACTATGAAACAGCAGAAAGGGGGGTGGTTATTGTGTAACTTGGGCACAACATGAACAAAAAATCAAGAAGGTAGTCAAATAAAGATTAACTTGGTAGATAAAAAATAAATAGCAGACCAGGTTTTATTTCTAAAACCTTCAAATGGAGATTACATTTTATTTTAATTGGGGGAGGCAACCTAATTCAGTAACATCTCAGTTTTGTTTAATTAGTGGCCCCCTCCCCTGCAGCTTCAATGATTTCCATCTTCTGTGATGAGGACTGTCACAGGCTGAGAGTTTTATTCTTCCAGAGGAGAATCTGGGAGTATGGATCATTGCTTTATGCCAAACCTTGGAAACTCCTTTACTCTCTCCATTAGGCTCTGAAAACAGCTCCCTCAAAATGTACCACAAAGTCTGGAAACAACCAGATGTCTATTCTAAGGGACGGCTTTAATAAATCAGGATGCGACTTCACAGTAGAGACATGTGTATACAGAAAAAGAAATGAGAATTATGGTTCTGCGTTAATATGCTAGGGTCTCTGAAAAATCGTTAAAATCAAACCAAGATAGAGAAAAAAATTTGATCAGTGGGCTAATATCTGTAGAAAAAATGGGTAGATAAAATAGAATATCAAAGTAAAAAGGGTTCTCTTGGACTAGAGAATTGTCTCTGGCTAAGAGCACTTGCTGTTCTTGTAGAGGATGCAGGTTTGATTCCCAGCACCCATATGAGAGCTCATAATCATCTATATCTCCAGCTCCAGGGATCCAACACCCTCTTCTGACCTGTGTGGCCGCCAGGTACACACAGGGTGTACACATTCATGTATGCAGAACCCTCATCATATAAACCTATAAATAACTACTTTAAAATTTAAAAAACTTCAAAAGGATTCTCTAAAAGGAAGGCCTTAACAAGGTGATCTGTCAAAGATAAATGCTAAACTTGCTTTATTTTGATTTATATTTGCCTTTTTGGGTCATATAACTATTTCATAGTCTTAGAGAATAAGATATTTCAGAAAAAGCAATCTTTAAAACTTAAGAATAAAGCCATAGCAAATTAACCCAACCAGATATGCATTTGGCAGCTTAACCATGCAAAGAACAACCACCCTAAAAAAGCAACAGCTCCTTGACTTCACGGTATCTAATCCCCTTTGCATACATCCCAAGGACACAAATGGCTGCAGAAAGGCAACCTTCAATCATTCTGAAGGGTTCTCACTGAACGTGGTCACCATTGGCATTCTGAGAATATTATGCATTAATGTAAAATAAACAAACAAGTGTGTTTTGGACAGCGGCAGCTCTGTCACCTGTCCTTTCTCAAGAACTACACTTCTCAGCATGGGAGAAAGAAGATAAAAATTGACATCTCTACTGAACAGGGCTCCCAAGTGATAAGCAGTCCAGAGAACTGAACACTCCTGGTGTCCTGGCCACAGGCGGCAATCTCTACTTCTGCTAAATGGAACTAGGGACGCTTGAAAGTGAGATACTTCTAAGCCTGAGCAGGAAATACACTAGATAAGCCCAGAGAGAGTTTCCTATGTTATCATTAAACATGGATGAACCCAGGGGTTAAGAAGCCAGTTTTATAAAGACATTGAGACATGAGTTGGCACTGGTAACAGATACCAAGAAAAAAAAACTAAATTTGAAAACTTACATAAATGGCAATATATACATCTTGATAATTGTTTTCATAAAGGGAATGTCCAGAATAATAAATAAAAAAAAGAAACTATTAGGACCTCATCCTTTTAGACCATTAATAGCTTAATGGAGTCAGGTATGGCTCTGAACCACAGTTTTAATTAGACAAAAAGAAAGATAGCCAGGTATCCCCAGTAGAGAACACATGGCAATATATCTAAAGTATCCAGACCAAATCAAAACCAGGATCTTAAATCCGATAGAACTAATGTCAACTAGTTTATAAATACATAGGAGATATGAAACTATACTATGGGAACAGAAAAAAGTCAGAGAGTGAGATTCACCTAAATTTAATAACATGGCTCTTTCAATAAAGTGAGGACAGGGCTGGAAGACAGCACAACACTTAAAACACTTCCTGCACAAGAAAGAGGACGAGGGTTTGGAACCCTGTGTGTGTATGATGGCTGCCTGCATTCCAAATCCCTGAAGGCAGAAGACAGCGGCTCCTCCGGACAAGATGGCTAGCCAGATGAGCTGCTCCAGCAAGCCCTGGGTTTGTTTTAAAGACAAACAAGCCATAAGTCAGGTGAAAGAGGGACTGAAGAAGATTCCTAACATCTACCTTCGGGCCTCCACATGTACACGCTTGTACACATTCACATGTGCCTACACGTACTTGAGCATGCACAAACATGTGCAACACGCATAAGCATGTGACAAGACCTATAAATCAACTCTGAAGAAGTGAGGGGGCACAGAAAAACAGGAGACAGGCGGGACGGGAATAGAAAAGTAGCAGAATGGCAGAGTCAATGGGGAAGGGAAGGGCAACCAGAGGAATGGAGGGAGGAGGGCAGGGTTAATGGAAAGATGGAGACTCTAAGTGTCATACCAAGCAAACTCAGTGCACAGAAGTTATTTGGAGCCTGTCCTTCCCTCAAACTGCAGAAACAGTCATGATAATTGAGATATCATTATGGTTTGAAAACTGAGTATTTGAGATGAAAATACCCAGTTTAAAGGTATTTAAAGGCATAATAATGATAACATGGGAGTGCAGTTTTTAATACCTCTGTTTTTGCTTTTTTTAAGCAATATAAACCTTTACAGATGATAACCAAAATTCAGGCATGTGTTTCGAAATAACACAGATAAGGAAATTGGACAGAGTTTCAGAGGGGTCTGGACTGGCTGCCAGGTTAAGAACTCAGAAGTTCCTTATGTTATTCCTTAGCTTCTGCTTTAAAATGTATGAAAAGACAAGAGGCACTCACAGCAGAGAGAACACGCTGTACAGAGGAAAGCTCAGGTCCTAAAGACCATTTGTTGCTAAAAGGAACCAGTTGCTTTAAGAAACAGCTGCCTTCAAGTCTAAGAGGGAGAAAATTACAAGGTGAGCCTGGAACATCCTGTCCTAGAGAAGGAAGACGAAAGGGATAAGGAGGGCAAGATGAAACAGCATGGGAAGCAACTACCGGCCCCCACCGGGCAAGGCAGCCCAGGCTGTGTAACTCTGACTGTCAAAGACAAAAGATGATATCTAAGAAACGTGGAATGAAAAAGCTAGCCGTCTATAGTGGCCTGCAAAGCTGAAAAGAGAAGGAGAGCTACCAATTACTGAGGAATGTAGCTGTCAATTAATGTAGAAGAGACAACAGGATTAGGAAATCAATGTTTCTCAAAGCCCAGAAAAGGATAAACTGGAGACCAAACTAGTATAAATTTTTGGTAAGAAAGGCATCTTCACAGCATGAGAACTAGCTTAACTCCCTTAGCCCACTTGGTAGCAAAACTTCCATCATGGTGAATGGCTTGTATCACTTCTGAGGCATAGCACAATGTTTAACTTGTGTCTAATCATAATGAAATGATCAAACAAATTTTTAATATTATGAACTTATTTTAAAATGTTTTTAAAAACACAAACAAAAATAGAAGAGAAAAAAATCTCAACTAACTAACATATACTTCATATCCAAGTCTCAAAATGGTATGAGGAAGGGAGACACTCTGAGGGCAGTCTGTGACAACTGTCAAGGCTTTCGTGATTGTTAAATATTAACTATGACTTTAGAATCTAACTTAAGTCTTAAAACTTTGTTTACTTTTTATCTTTTAATATTTATTTTTATGTGTATATGGTGTTTTCCTGCATGTTTATCTGTGTACCTCACCACATGCATGCCTCGTGCCCAGAGATACCTGAAGAGGGAATCGGATTCCCTGAACCTGGAGTTACACAATCGTGAGCAGCCAGGTAGGGGCTGAGAATCAAACCCGGACCCTCACAGAGCAGCCAGTGCTCCTAATCACTGAGCCACCTCTCCAGGTCAACTCTGTTTTGATTGTTCTCAACAAGTCTTAAAATACCAAGTGAATATATCCTCCCTGTTAGAACAGTATATATACAGATACAGATAAAGAAAGGATAGGAAAATATTAATAACTTGAATCAACTGTTGATACCAATTTAACAATTCTTGCTACCTCATGCTTTCAACTTTTCTTTGGCTTCTATATTTTAAAAATACAAAGGTTGTTCAAAGGACATTCTTTTAGGATCATCTGAGCGTGTATTACATACAGGCAATGAGGCATCATCGCCTCGGATCTTGGGCATCCTCTCCTTGCTGAGTTCTTTCTGATT
The DNA here is from genome assembly GCA_004026605.1 of Ondatra zibethicus. Classification (NCBI taxonomy): domain Eukaryota; kingdom Metazoa; phylum Chordata; class Mammalia; order Rodentia; family Cricetidae; genus Ondatra; species Ondatra zibethicus. Next base: position 11,331 of record PVIU01017953.1, read on the forward strand.
GACAGCTTGCTCTGCAAATGACACCTCCAAGTTGATGTCTGTTTCAGAGGCAGGTGTGTCCTCAGGTCCCCGTGGGATCAGCTCCTGGTTCTCAACAGCCCCACTAGATGTCTGGTCTAGGAGAAAAAAGACAATTGAACTACATGCCCTTCATTTAAAAACCTTCTCATATATTAACAAGACCCATGGAAAAATATTCTTTACTCTAGGAAACAATTTACTGTTATTTTTTACAATAAAATGCCTACTCTGGGAATTACATCAATGGCTCACAGTAAAAGCTGGGAGATGGAGGTGACTGGCAAACCAGGGTTCAACTGTGGGTTCTCTGCAATCATAGTTTTTCGGCAGGGTACAGACTCCAAAGCCTACTGGCAGGCATCAAACTCAGTGGCAAGTCTCATAAAGTTTAGTAGGTGCAACTGTTATTTTCTTCTGCACTGAGGAACTAGAAGCAGGAGCACGAGAGGCGAGCTGCATCGTAACCTCTGCCTAGAGCATTCGCTTTAATTTCTTCAGAGTGGAACACATCCAGGGGCAGCCGTCTTCCACACCCTGGAATGTTACCTATGTACCATGGTAAAAATTCCAAAACAAAAGCTGCTGCCAACAGCTCATCATGATGAAAGTCAAATCTGGAGGCACCTGGTACGAGAACCGACAAGCTTGGGACCTGATTCTATCAGAGATCAGAAAGGTCCAGTCTGCCCTGAGTCAAACAAGCTGTGGACACTTGCATCAGCATTTCAAAACTTTGTTTTGGCTTCTTCATTTTGTCTGTGGCTGGCCCTCTAGGAAATAATTAATATTGAAAATTTTTCTTTGATAAAAACAACAGCTACCAGGATGGAAGAAAACACTTCCAAATTTCCTTGGTGATTTCTTGGCTTTTGTACATCTCACATTAGAAAGGCCCTGGCATGAATGCTGGGGTTCTTTTCACAGCAAATGTTTGATTTACAGTAAGTAAAAGGAACAGACTGACATGGTGGCCCATGCCTGTGACTCCAGCACATAGGAGGTAAGAAATCAAGACTTCAAAGTCATCTTCGACTGTAGGTGAGTTTAAGGCCACAGGAGCTATGAGACCCTGTCTCCAAGAGGTGGATCAAAGCATAAAGACACTGCCATACAAACCCTACAACTTGAGTTCCATCCTTGGGTCCCACAGTGAAGGAAAGTAAGTAACTCGCGACAGTTGTTCTCTGGCTTCCACATGGGCAACATAGCATGTGCACACCACACACACACACGACAAAACACACAATAATAGAAAACAAATTTAAATAAATGAATAAACCCAAAATGAGTAAATAAGCTGATACAGGGGCATGGGAATGATGCATGCCTCCAATCCAAACAGTGAATTAATTTCCTGACCGAACAAAATGAAACCTTGTCTCAAAAAATAAAAAAAAACAAAAACAAAGATGATGCTTTATATGTTTACCTACTAATATTGCACACTGTGAAACAAACATGACAGAAGATGTAGTTTTAAAAATCTAATAAGTACATGTCAGAAATCCAGAGGTGTATTGTTCCTGAGCTTACTGCTCAGAAGTAATTTTATCATCACTTAATATAAAACAAAAACCTTTGTTTCAACGGGAGTAAAAATAAGAATTAAATATTAATCAAAGCCTTACTCATTCCCACTCAGCAAGCAGAGAGAACTTCGTGAGCATGTGGCCGCGCAGTCATTTGAGGCTCTCAGCTCAAGAGGATCTCGCCTTTGTTTAATGCTTCTCGATAGCCAAATTGAAACCTACAAAAAGCCTAGATTTTTTGCATGAGCCAGCCCAGCTAGCTCTCAGACAATCTTCCAGTTAGGCAAGGAAGCAAACATGTACCTATGTTAAATCCCCAAATAAAGATGAATCGAAAGCTCTGTGATGGTATTCTCTGCTTCCATTTATGTCATATTTGTGGTTTTTTAACAGTCTATGACAATTTTAAGTAGAATACTTAATAACTTTTACGATTAATTTTTAAATGATTATCATAAATGTCAAAACAAAAAAATTGATTTTATTTCCCCATTAGTTTATATGGTTATACGATTTGCTGTGAATACATCATTGGTTTCCTAGGAAACAATTCACTGAGAAAAAAATGATTAGCCATTTTTGTAAATTAGAAGCTACTTTCAGCTGCTGGATGTTGGTGGACAAGAATTTAAAAACGATTCTCTTCAATGCTTCTATGTCAGCTACAATAATCACCCCCTCCTCATGCATACCCAAATAAATACGCTGTGCTGAATTCAAACCAGAGCCATTCAGAACACATTTAAAACAAATTGATTTCCTCCAGAAACATAGCAACAAGAACAAAAAATATAAAATGCACCAACCTCAGTTCAAATGTGAAATCAAATTCAGGCAGGGGAGAGAAAAAATAAGTGTGTGTGGAGAGGCAGAGGTGGGCACTGCTAGGAGACAGTAAGTTGGCTAAGAACAAGGATGGCGCTATCATTCCCATACAGTTCATACAGAGAAGTTAAAAGAAAATATTGAGACAAATTCCTTGTTTGTTAAATCCACAAGAGTTTTCTTCTTCTTCTTCTTCTTCTTCTTCTTCTTCTTCTTCTTCTTCTTCTTCTTCTTCTTCTTCTTCTTCTTCTTCTTCTTCTTCCTCCTCCTCCTCCTCCTCCTCCTCCTCTTCTTCTTCTTCTTCTTGTTCTTCTTGTTCTTCTTGTTCTTCTTCTTCTTCCTCCTCCTCCTCCTCCTCCTCTTCTCTCTCTCTCTCTCTCTCTCTCTCTCTCTCTCTCTCTCTCTCTCTCTGTGCATGTGTGATTATATGTTCATTTCTGCAGGCAGACTCACAGGTATATACACATGTATGCGGAGATTAGCGGAAAACCTCAGGTGCCAATCATCCAGCATTGTCCCCTTTACCCTTGAGACAAGTGACCTAAAACTCAACAAGTATGCTACTCTGGTTGGGCAGCAAACCTAGGGATCCATCTGTTTAAACCTCCCCAGTGCTGAGATAACATTTCAGTGTGTGACTTTCTAACATAGGTTCTGGGAATCATATCCAAGTCCTTACACACTTACAAGGCAAGCCTCTAACTTGCAAGCACTTAACTGAACATCTTGTTAACCCTTTCTTCTAATTTAGAAGACAATACTTTTCAGTTATAATTACTTTTTAAAAATTGCCCAGCTGTTCGAAATGTACAGAAACTATTTTAAAAATATTTTTTCTCTCAAACTAAAAGTATACAAATCACTATGAAAAATTTAAATTATTAATACTTCTAAGTACACACCAATATTAAGACTTTCATAGAGTTGTATAATTTTATGAAGAGGTAAAGAGAAAGTGTGAAATATATCAATACTTTAAATATTCAAAATATTTACTTTTTAGTTTGAAATTTTTTTTAAAGATCTTTATTTTACTTATATTACTGTTTAGTATACATAAGTCTCTGCGTCACATGCCTGCCGTGCCCAGAAGAAGATGTTAAAGTCCCTGGAACTGACCTTACAAATAGCTGTGAGCTGTTGGTTGTGGGTGTTGGGAATGGGACCAGGGTGCTCTTAACTGTGGAGCTATGTCTCTTGCCCCAAAATAGGTTGTCTTGAATGCAATAAAAACTCAAGTGTGTGGAAAACATTTAGATCAGACTGACACTCGTGTTTTGAGATTTTAATCAGAACCAGCCTCCCTTTACAAAACTCCAGATAATGTTTCCATGCATATACACATGACTGACCTTGATGATCGTCTTAAGACACCTGGGAACAGGGAATCTTATTTGTAAAATCGCCTCCATCAGATTGGCCGGTGGGCCTGTCTGTGGGGCATTTCCTTGATTGCTGATTGATGTAGGAGGATTCAGCCTACTGTTGGCAATGCAATCACTTGGCAGGTGTCCCCAAATCGCTTGAGAAACACAGCTTCACATGAACCTGGGAGCTAGCCAATCAGCACCAACCGCCTATGGTCTCGGCTTGAGTTCCTGCCTTGGCTTCCCTGGATGACGGGCTGTAATCTGTAAACCCACTCAACTCTTTCCTCCCTCAAGCTGCCTTTGATTAGTGTTTTATCACAGTGACCACGACAACAACAACAACAAAAAACTCATATAATTTCTTTCTGAACTTTCCAACGTGTTCAAATCACCATCAGCTCACTGATAAACAAAAGAGTAGGGCATTCCCCGAACAGGTGCAGCAGTGGCCACCAGGTGACTCGACTGGCTATGTGCACAGCCTCCGGGTAATGTGCTTGGCAGCCTGACCCCAACTGCTCAGCCTTCCAGCAGAAACAGATGTGAATCAGGCCACGAGTTTGTCACCTCTCCCCTGCCTGCTACAATCTCAGCCCGAAAGTGCTCATATAATGGACTTGTCTCATAGAACGTTTGTTGATATAGCCAACATTATGATCTCGAGCAAGAGAGGAAAACACAAAGAAAGGACAATGTTTTCCTCAATATCTGTTAAACAACTGGCAGTTACTCTTCTCCAAAGCCCAAAGTATATTGACACTGGCACAAAAGAGTCGTCTGTCTCTCTGAGAACCCAGCTCTCCAAAAGGCTAGGGCTGGCACAGCCAGCTTGCTTGCCACTTCAGTGTCTGCTGGCACACAGACAGGGGGAAATACCTAACAGTTCATTCTGATACAACACATGATAGCTACAGAGGCCTCCAAAGAAAAGGAAGAAGAAACTATTTTTACAGGTGTGTGTGTGTGTGTCTGTGTGTGTGTATGCGTGTGCGCAGACTCATGATGTTCATGTGAATATTGCATGCCTTCATAGTTTAAGTGTTTTATTAAAATATTTTATTTTATTAAATTTTTTCATATTTTAAAAGCTAAGTATTGAGAAAATTCTGAGGAAACAAAGATGATGTATGCTCTCAGATTTCCACAGCATCCCGTGCAAATTTGTCCTAACGAGTGATATCTAGAGAAAGGCTGGGAAGGCTTCCCAGGCCTCTAGTTATCTGACAGCCACTCTGCTACCCTGCTACTTCTAAGCCCAAGGCAACACTATCACGCACAGATGCCTCAGACACTAAGACGTGAGTAATAATCAACACACAGCTCATCTGTGTTACTGTTTTTTAAGTAAATTGAGGACTGATTTCTTTAAGCTTCAATTTAGGGCCTTAGCCAAGGACATTTTCCCTTCTTGTAAACACAAAAGCTGTAACCTTTTCTTTCCTTGGTGGTGCTTAATAGAACCTTTGTATTCATTTTCTTCTAGACACTGAATCTCTAATTCATCTCTGAAATAAGAAATGTCTAATGAGAAAGAAAATTATAATCAATTTCAAAAAAAAAGAAAAACTTTTTTTCTGAAAGGTTTCTCTAAAATTTCTGAAAATGAAACCCCTTGTTGAATTGGAGCTTATGATTCATGAACAAGGCACTAAAACTCCACATCCTAGATGCATGGTCTTGGGAACATAGCTTTCCAAGTCCAAACTCAGTTCTCTCATCTGTAAAATGGACCGAGAGTAATACCTACCAGGGAGAATTCAAAGCTCTGCACACTATTTTCGATATGATACACAGTCAGGAAGATGTATATACAAATTTGGATCAGATGGGAATACACATAAAAAAGATAAAGGGCCAACCCTACCTCCAGAATCATGCATTTGTCTTTATTTACCTAACATTAGTACTTTAATAGAAGTTGCTTAGTAGAATGAAGGTAACGTGTTCGAGTGACAACTGTGTTAGAGCAATTAAAGGGGACAATCAAGAGCACAGGTCTGACATACCCTCTTTTCCTTGGCATTTGTTTTCGTTCGTTCCGATTGACTGCGATTCTGAGCCATCTGGAGACTAAACACAGAAGAGGAGCCACTTAGTTATCTCCCAACTCACAACTGGAGAAAATGGTGTTGTAAATAATACCATCCTAACCTTCAGAGAACAAGAAACGTACTCAGACTTACACAAGTGACAGTGAGGGGACAAAGTGCCAAGGTTACCATCAATAGACAACCAATCAACAAGCATGTGATTACCCATAACAGTGAGACACAACTGGGAACGGCAAAGATGTCAGAGTACCGTGCCATGTGAAACACCACTGTCTAGATGATGGACAAATGTTAGCAATACCCAGTGGTAAGTGGATATATGTGGTCTATTCTCACCATGACATAGTATTTAGCAACAACAACAAAAATTAAAGTCCCAAATCATGCTTCAGCACGAATAAACTCTGAAAATATTATTCTATGTGAAAGGAATAGTCAAACAGCCATGTATATTATAATTTCATATTTATGAAAAAGTCTAGAAAAGGTAAATCACACAGACCTAAAGACCCATGTTTGCCTGAATATTCAGCAGAATGTAAGGAGCAATTGCTGGTAGATATGAGCTTACTATGGGAAGCATAATAAAAATGTATAATAATCGATTGTGATGAAAAAGAAATCACTGAATTATACATATCTTTTGACACTGGTTTAAAAATATTTTTATAAATTCACACAAGCATATATTTTAATCATATTCAATACCTCCAGGACCTTCTCTTATCCCCCTCACTCTCATGGGACCCCCCTCTGATCCCAAACAAGTGCCCTCCTACTTTTGTTTCTATTTTAGAGAGTGGGGTTGACCTACAAAGATGGCCCTTCAGGGGTTGATAAACATGGTGAGCCAGGATTGACTCCACCCATACCTGTGGTCAGACAGCAATTCTTTCTTTTCCACAGGGTTTGAGGGGATCAGGAAAGGAAGTCTTGGGCAACCATACAAAGAGGCCTATTTGAGTGCATTATTTTTGATAATCACTCTACTGGATTCCATTTCTACATTTAAAAAAAAATAGCCCTCCTACTTTCCTCTAAACACAATGAACCTCAAGCTGTTATCCACAAAGGACCCTTCTCCCTCACCCACAGTTTTACAAAAATTACTAGGGCTGGTGCCAATAAGTCATTAACATATGAGCTAGAGGCCTATAGTGCTCAAGGCAATGAACAGTAAATTGCATGTCACAGACATGACACATGACATGGTCAAAGGTATACCTTAGTTGACTGCAATATAACATTCTCCTTCCCTCTGTCTATAAGTCTGTAAAGGATTGGCCTTTCATGGCACAGTGAACACAGTCAGGGATTCTTTTTCTTTTTTTTTTTTTTTTGAGACAGGGTTTCTCTGCAGCTTTGGAGCCTGTCCTGGACCTAGCTCTTGTAGACTAGGCTGGCCTCAAACTCACAGAGATCCGCCTGCCTCTGCCTCCCAAATGCTGGGATTAAAGGCATGTGCCACCGCCGCCCGACTTAGGGATTCTAATTTTACATATAGATACATATTTAGAGTATGTGTTCAGACTGTTTTTGTTGGTAACAGAAGATAAACATGAAGATGTATACATTTAGGCATTAAATTTCCTAGTGTCAGCATGAACTTCGTGCTTAAGTATGGACACTGGAAAAGCTGAATACTCATTTATTCCAGAACAGAAGAGCCACAAAGACAGAGGCTTACAGGATGGGGAATGGAAGATCATCTTCTAGAGGGCAGTGGTATTTCAATTAATGGTGTCCAGCAAAAGAAAACATTATCTTAATATGCTTGTGTTATTTCTCTCTTAATGAGGCCAGCAGATAGTAAAAACCAATTATTTCAGATTCTAAACCACATGGGTTAGACTTTTCCAGGAATTTGCTGAAAAAATAATGTTTCTTCTAGCACCAAGTAACAACATTGTCCTCAAGACTGGCAGAAATCCCATACCACATATTTATTAAAGTTCAGCTCTCTGCCCATTCCTGCTTTTCACATCTTCTGAGTTTTCTAGGTGGACAGGGCCAGGGAGGAAGCAATGCTTTTTAATTAGGAAAAAAAATGTCATGTTGTATAGCTTTATCATTCATTTTTCTATAACTGGAAACCTAGTTCTGTCCTTCAGCACTGGTAGATGTCCCAAATAACCACTGGCTAGTAAGCAAACAAGCAACTTATACAAGTACCTGGAGCAATCTAGTGACCCTGAATTCCTGGAAATGGGCTGAGTTTGATCCACAGTTGGCCATACAAGGAAAATAATAGTCTTTAACTGAAAGGACTTTTGCAGAAGAGCAAAATGATTGCAAAAAGTAAAGGCTTTCTACACAACAACAGCCAAAAATAAAAAAGGAGCCTTAAATATAAGCTCTTCCATTCTACTTTTTATGAAGAATCATGAAAATTTTATTGCCCTTTGCTTATACTGTAAATGGGTTCTCAAATTCAGGCTGCTCAGCATCAGAGTCATGTTTGGAAGTGGAAATACAGCAGGAGGAAGAACGCTTTAAAGTCAGACAAAATTGGGTTTAGCATCTACGGGACATTGAGCATGTTACTTAAAGTCTATGAACCTCAGCCATAGGATGGAAATGATAACACCTTACTCATAAGACAGCTGTGTGAATTCAATGAGATAAAGCAGGTGAAGCAGTTAGCTCAGTAGCTGTGGCAGCAATTGCTACTGCTAATGTTGTCATTAGAACCATTATTCAAGAATCCTTTTGTTACCCTCCCAATGACTTCTGTGAATTTTCTAAACTAGAGCTGATGGGGCCAGAAGGCAAATTTTCTGTGCTCTTAAAAACACCATTTAGTTCAGCTGACTTTTCCTTGTTGGTAGCAATACTTGCGTAAGTATGATCATTTCAGTGCAATGCAAGCCCCTTATTTCCTCGTAGATAAGCAATGAATGATCAACTAGCTATTCTGCACAGCACTGTGAGGGCCACACAGGTCTACTACTTCTCCCATCTCCCTAAAATCTCTTTATTTACCATTCTTCCATTTCCACCTGAATCCAGCATCTTCCATGAAAACACTAACCATCTGGATCTGCCTTAACTCAAATCTATATGCTATGGGAAGTGCCTAGAGTTTGGCACAAAGAGGCTATTCCTTCTCTCAGGGTCCCAACTTCATAGTTCAGGTGCCATCTGTTTCCTCATACCGCACTTCCACTCCTCCTTGCGTTGGTTGGAAATTCAAATATTGCTTCTAGCAATAATAGATAAGGACCAGGCAGTGGTGGCATCTACTTTTAATTCCTCTGTACTTGGGAGGCAGAGGCAGAGGGATCGCTGCGAGTTAGAGGCAAACGTTGGCTACAGAGTGTGTTCCAGGACAACCAGGGCTACACAGATGAAACCTGTCTTGGAAAACCAAAAAAAGAAAAAAAGAATAACATCCTCCCCGCCACCTCCTGCTTTTCTATCAGAAACAACATGCAGGCAGGCTGTGTGGAAGGTCTTCACCCCCACTCTGTCACACCCAGTGTTGTGACAGGCACATCTAAATGCTTCTAGGACTCCATCCTACCGACCACAGAATTATTGCACTGAATTTGAACTTGCTTAGGTATTTGCCTCACTGGGTACCTTCTAAAATGGCAAAACTCAGTCAAGAACATTGGCTCCCTGCCGGCACAGTGCTTTGACACGGGGTAGACGCGAGGTGCTCATTCAGGTTGCAATGATCTTGAAGGGACTGGATTGGTTCCGATGAGACCAAGCGTTTCATCCTTTGCCATCCTATCGGTAAAGAATCTTACTTTTTCTCGTGCTTCTCTCTGTTGAGCAAATATGTCTCTGACGTCAGGAATGTGGTGCTGTTTGTTTTTCTTCCTCAAGGTCTGGGAGACCGTTTCAACCCGTTTTTGAACAGCTGCTGCCTGAGTCCGGGTCAGCGTGGATAAAAATGCGATGCTGTCCTGGGGGTCATCGGCAGACTCTCCAAAGAGATTGGACAACCCAGCCTCCTTGAGCCATTCTTCTTCCAGTTCTCCCTCTAAAATAGTTTTGTAAAAGAAAGAAACACATCATTATGATGCCAGAAAGTATAAGAATGTTCATTTTCTTGACTATCAGAAATCCTGACTGAAACGCTTCTATTACAACCAAGCCAGTACTGAGAATCATTATCTGAAACTTGGACACCTGCCATCTACTCTGGACATAGTGATAGCAAATTTTGGGTCAATTTCATATATACTTAATTAAAATTTTTTAAATTGCTTCACATGTAATTAACCTCCACAACTTCCTGCATATTAACTAAGGAGGGCGGTACTGCGCTCCTTCTAGAGGCTAGCAAGCCATAAAGAGATAACTTGCTCCAGCCGGTGGCACAGGGAGTTGGTGCTGAGAGCACACAGGCAGATCTAGTTTCTTGGCTTAAATTCAAGGCTATCTTGGAGTCCAACATTAATCTCTAAAAGAGTTTATTTTCTCAGTTCTGTGTAGCTGGTGAGGCATATGGCAAGGTAGTAAAAAGAAAAAATATCAGGGCATTGGGGGACTACTCAATTTCAAAATAAATTTTCTAATTTTTTCTCAAACGAGATAATGAGAAATTAAAGAATTTTTAAAAGCACATTTCTTTCAACAACAATAACAAAAGAGCTTGTATGAAAACTAACTAGATAACTGGATTGATTGAGAACACGGAAAGTAAAAATTCGGCTGTAACTTAAATATAGTTCCTTCCACATCTGCGGTCTCTGAATCTGAACTAGATTAAACATATTACTAAAGGCAAATGTGTCTGAACTGAACATGGGCATGAACTATTTTTTCCTTTGTTTTCTTTGTGTTTTATTTGTTTATTTTTGTTGTTGTTGTTGGGGGTTGTTTGTTTTTCTTTAGACACGGTCTCACTAGATAGCTCAGGCAGGCTCTGAATTTTTGATCTCCTACAGCAGACACCTGCATGCCCTACCTGGCCTGACTAAAGAAGACATTTCAATTCTTGTCATTCCCTAAACGCAATACCGCACCTATATAATGGACTTTATGATGTTAGCACGTACTATGAATAACACAGAACTGATTTAAAGTATACAGGAGTATGTAAATAGGTTTACACAAATTCCGTGTCTTTATAAAAGACACGTATCTGTGGATTTCTGGTGCTCTGGCGGTCCTGGAACCAATCATTCCTAGATACCAAGGGATGCTGTATTTTAAGGCCTAATGAAGCTTGTAGAAAAACGGAAAACTCGACTGGAGTCACTGCAAGCACCATGTTTATACAGAGAAATAAAAAAGTAATAGCAGGTCACAAAAGACACAGAAGAGTCTGTAGTCCGTTTCAGAAGCTTGATAGCCATGTCATTTTGAACAAGGCAACCTCAAGTTAATTCTGCGTTTACCTATGTAAACTAAATGAGGGCCACCAGAGCTACTCCAAGACTAAGTCAGGACACTTTGCAAATATTATCATCTGCATCACTAGAGAATGATTTCTGTCTTTCTACACTAGAGCAGCCCCTTGAGTGTAGAAATCAACAAATAGAAAAACAGAATCAGTGCAACATAAAGAGTCTGCCATCACCATCCACACTTCTTGGAGACCAAATAGCCATGAGGCTAGGATATTATGGAAGGAATTATAGTCAGTGTGGATGATTTTAAACAGCAAGTATAACTCACTGAATCTTTAATGGAATGGACTTAGCCATTGTTATAAACTGAGTTTGCTCACAACACTTGTACCTGGTAACTGGACTCAGATTTGCTACAGCTTAGTAACCTTCAAGTTCAAAGACAACTACTTGGGGTCTGTTCCCTTCCTTTCTGGACATCCATTTTCTACTAATACACACACATTTTATTCACTTAGTCATTACCATCAGGTTCTTTGACAACAACGGCCTCTTGACCTTCTTGGTGATTTTCATGAGACTTCTTGATATTTTCTAGTTCCGTCCAATAGTCCTCCATTGACAACACTTCATCCAAAGAATCCTGGGAACCTGATCGATCAAATGGAAGCCTCTCTTTAACTTTAGTGGAGCTTTCTTGGTTCATGGTGTACTGGCCATATCTGCGACTATAAATACAGAACAAAATATGGTTCATTTCAGCATGAGAAATGAGCACTATTTTCAAAACATCACAACACCAAGGTGGGAAGTCTGGGAACTAAAGTTCACCCTTGTTTTGTTAACTTATGGTCAGTGGCACCAAAAGGGAAGCAGTTTGATGGTTCATTTGAATTTCAGGCTCTACGGAAAAGAAGGACAGAGAATCAGGAGCAACTACTAACTTACGCTTTCACTTAGATTCATTTAAATCTGAAATTTTATATTTAGAAAGTAATAGAGTGAGGCTAGGTTATTGGCTATTCATAAATAAATTAGGAACACACTTTATGTAATGCATAATTTTAGCAATTACCTGTATATACAAACTCAATCAACTTATAGCCAATCACTGCCACCAGTAAATAAAGAGTTAATTTCAATTTCTATCTCATTTTTAGTGCTGAAATATATAGAAGTTAACTTACGGAACTTTCTGTTCTAATCTACTGAAGAAAGCACTTTTAAAACTACAAACGGACTCATGACTTGTAAATAATTTCTAACATGGCTAAATACTCATTTACTGGAAATTCTGAACAAATTAAAATTGCCTCATATATTTCTTGTTATTTATGAATAAAAGATAAATTGGTATGAGATTGTTTTCCTTACATTTCTTTATTGGGCGGGAAAGGGTTCACGAGTCATGGAAAGGATGAGGAGGTCAAAGAACGGTTCAGGAAAATCAGTTCCATCTTTCTGTGCTGTAGGTCCCAGGGATTGAACTCTGATCACCAGGCTTGTCAGTGAGTGTCTTTACCCACTGACTGCCTTATCGGCCCTTGAATGAGATTTTTATGAATTCAAGTAAACTAGTTTTCATGATATTCACATCCCACCTACTTCTGAAATGGAATTATGATAATTTTCAATAAAAAACTATATAAAATAAAAATTTTTATCCTTGTAATTTATGGATAGAAAGAAAACAACCTTTAAGTACCTCAAAAAGGTACATTTTCATCCCTGGAGTATTCTCTTTATATAAAATTCTTTTCTTTTTAAAGACTACAATTTGAGTGGGGATAATAATTGGTAGAAGAGTTTTATTATTCTAATTTTGAATGCTTTTTTATCTCTCAAGAACTACTAAGAAGCAATACTTACTAGACTGGTTTTATTTCCTGTACATATTGAAAATAAAGAGAAACATAATAAAATAAAATTCTTTAGTAGTCCATGAGTCATAGTCTCATATTTAAACTGGTCTTTCTGATATTTAAAAGAGTAAGACCCTAACATTATGTGAAGGAGCAGGTTCCTAAACTCTGACAAGTCCATCCAGTTGAATTCCAAATGGTTTGTTAGGGAAACAAAGGCAAAGAACTTGTGAAAAAAGGGAGCACAACCAAGCCGTTAGCTGTGATGTGCTACGAGGCTGTGAAATGCTACCAGGCAAGTTATATTCATTAAAGCTGGTTCTTAGATCTTCAGTACATTATTAATGCTGCTTGTGAGAATAAAAATAAGGTTCATTGACACATTCCTTGGAGTAGGGTATGGAACCTTATCCTAGTCATCTCAACACTCAGTAGACTAAGCCAGCAGGATTGCAAATTCAAAGCCACCTTGGGTTGTACAGTGAGATGCCCTACCTCACAAATAATACTTCTGGTTTCCTGCCACCAACCTGGTGGGCTTCAGGGACAGGGTTAGCAAGAGGAAGCAGAGAGAATGCCTGGCAATCTCTTTCATCCAGTGTTGGCCTCCTCCAGCCTTAACTCAAGGGCTCCTCCTCCCTTCTAGCCCACTCATCCTGTTTACGTCATTGAGTATGTAACTGCCAAGCCAGGTGACTCGCCCCATTTATCACTGTGTAGTCATGACTGTCACTGTAGAATGTTCAGTCTTGATTTGTAAACTGTTCATAAAAAGTCAGCCCTCTCACGAAGGTTTGCATTTCCAGGCTCAGAAGCTTCACTCACCTGTGTGTGGTCCGCCTCCTTAATCAGCCTGTCTAGATAGCTAAAGCGGATTCAATGTGCTTCTCAGCCATTTTTGCTATTATCTATTTCATGACAACTATGCAGGCATCGTGTCTTTGCTTTTGTTTTCTCTCTCATTAGAGAATAAAACTGGCTGCCATTTTCTTGTTTTCTATCTCTGGCTCTATGGTCCCTGTTGGAGACCACAATAAGTCCTATGAACTCTGAGAAGTATAACAACTAATAATACCAAATAATTTGGTTTATCTGCACACAGGAAAGTGGTGCACCTGAATAGAAGAACATTACGTCTTTCACTTCCACTGGAATGTGTTTACTCTGGCAAGAAATTTCCAAAAATTTCCATTAAGATAGCACGTGCAGAAAAATTTGAGGGCACTGAGTTACAACACTGTTACATAAACATATCTTCTCTGTCAAGCCTGCTTTCCAAACATGCACATAGTACCAATCTTATACCTCAGAGCTGATGAAGTGACTCAATATTGTGACTTTGCTAGGATTTGGCTGCTGAATCAACTTGTGATAACTGGAAAATCCCTGAATCATGGGCCTTTTCCATTCTTTTCCTTTTTATTTTCCTTTTGTATCACTGGTAAGTATTGTTGGACCAGATTTTCTATTTTAAATATTGGGGTGAGGAATGGGAAGAAGCAAATGTTCGGCAATAAACCACTCTTTGCTGAATTCTGTCAATCTAGTTTATTTTTCCTTCTAATGCAAACATTTCTTTCTGGTGAGGCCAGCTAATATGCTATCTCACTTCTTTTGAGAACATACTTAACTTTTATCCTTCAGGCAGACTAGAACCATCTTAAAGCTGCCCTGATAAGTGACCAGTTACTCGATTTCCTCTTTTTTATTTTAAGGACTATGTCTTTTCTATTAACACTTATTCTGAAAATTGAGTTCACAATCATAAAGCACCATCTGCTAGGTGTAATGAAGCTGAGTGGAAGAGAATTCATCTCCACAAGACCTCAGCTGGCACGTGGTGCTGAAATCAAGGAAACAAAGCCTCTACCACAGGCAACTACCAACTGCCCCCAGGACCTGCTGTCCAATAACCCTTCAAGTTCTTTCCTTCCCTCCAGCAGCCTCTGTGAGGCTTCAAGCAGTCCTGCATCTCTCACCTCCCAGCTGCAATAACCAAAATGAAAATAGTCCTCTCAGGGATGTTGTCTGACAGTGGCTCCCAGCCTTGTTGTGCATACATTTTGCTCTTTCTAATACATACATTGTCCCTTGGCCTTTTCTCATGGCCACCAAAACAACCAAGAAATACTTACTTCACAGACTCTTAAGGGTCTTCCTGGAACATTCTTTTTCTGCCTTGCTACCATGTCCTCTATGCTTATAAAGGTAACTGGACCTTTATTTTTACTGTATTGATGTGGTATTCCCCTCTGCATGCTGTGAATACCATTGGTTAATTAAGAAACTGTCTTGGCCCTGTGCAGAGAATAGAGGTAGGCAGGGGAAACTAAACTGAATGCTGGGAGAAAGGAGGTGGAGTCAGGGAGAAGCCATGTAGCCCCATTAGAGACAGATGCTGGGAATTTTACCTGGTAAGCCATGGCCACATGATAATATACAGATTACTAGAAATAGGTTAAATTAAGATGTAAGAGTTAGCTAATAAGAAACTAGAGTTAATGGGCCAAGCAGTGATTTAATTAATACAGTTTCTGGGTGATTATTTTGGGTCTGAGCTGCTACACAGCTTGGAACAAAACAAGTGGCCTCCTCTTGCAACACTGTATTTTCCCCAGGTATAACTTATCTCAATTTGCTGTAATAATTTTTTTATCTAATCAGAAAATTTAAAAGGTATCCATACTCTTCAAGGGATTAGGAGTGTCTTTTATTGCTTTTGCTTGTAATTTTGTTCTTTTACAGACAGAGTCTTGCCCCAACTGGCCTTATACTCACTCTGAAGACCACACGGTTCTTGAACTTGCCATCAAACCTTTTGGCCTCCCAAGTGCTGAATTCCAGGCATGTGCCACCACATCCAGGTTGTTATTTCTTTTGTCACAGAGGGTGCAAAAATGATTGGACAATTTGTATTCTACAGGAAGGTAAGGCTGTCATTGGTGATGCCACAGTGGACTGATCGATGACTCATCCTACTATCAATTCGGCCAAGTACCAAATGATTCTCCCACTGCTTTACTCCATGATCTTTGGTAAGTCACTCACCTCTACTTCTCTGTCTTCCTACCTTTAATAAAATGCTTCCAATAGCACTTAGGACTCAGAAAGTCACTCCATGGTAAATATGTTAACTAGGAGGCGCTGTATTTAACCCTCCCACCTGCAACAAACAAAAGGCTTAGTCTGAAGTCCCACCAGAGTGCCTCATGCTTAGTCATGAGAAGGTCATAGCCATGGTGTCTTTCCTAACCTTTGTACCAGTAACTACACACAACTCTCCCCCTTATGTCTTAATAAGGCTATTTGTGCTCTCTTCTAAGACTCAGAGGAATCACATATCCTCTAGTACAATTCTCAATCAAGGATGCCAGAGACCCCTTTACATAGGCAAAAAGGCTTTAAGAATAACCAGAAAGCTTTCCCTTGTGTATGTTATCTATTGGTATTACATTAGGTATTAAAAGAGAAAAAATAAATATAACTCATTTACTAAGAATATAAGTTTTTGGAAGAAGGAAAAAAGGGAGAGGAGGAGGAGGAAAAGGAGGAGAAAGAGGAGGAGAAAGCTACATCCTTCCAGGCAAACCAAAAACGAATGAACAAAAACACCTCTGCCCCATGCCATGTAGCTGGGGCAGGAAGAACCCAACAGATCACAGTCTGGGCTTTGTAGCCCAGGCCCAGGAGAGGACTCCAGCAACATCTCTGCACCAAATTGGAGCCTGCCGGGCACCTCTGAACACTATTATCTCTTTGATGAGGAAGCATGGTTCTACCCAGCGCCATGATGGTCTAAGTGGGACAAGGAGACCCACACCGGGACCTGGGGCACTGTGCCCCAGAATACTGGCCCACCTACCTGGCACTGCAAGGTGCTATGCAGATGGGCACTACTATGAAGAGCAAATATATGGTGTGGCATGGGAGAGAGACACAGAATGGTTCATGTCCTGTGGACAGAGGCATATCAGAAGAGGAAAAAAAAAAAGGTGAGGAGTGGGTTGAGGTGGATATCTTGATTGCCACCCAGAGTCGTGGTAGCATCTGGGCCTTGTCAACTGCTGGGGCTCATGTCTGAGTTCATGGCTCTGATGAGCCTTGGTCTCTGTTGGTGATCGTGGTTCCTGATGCCACAAAAGGCAGGAAGAAGAGAGCTGCACAGAGTCGGCCCCACCCCTCACTGTCTGCTACGCTAGGGAGAACTGGTCCTGCCCCTCATTAGGTGAACTCAAGGAGAGAGGATCTTACACCTCTTCTGGGCAGCACAATAGAGCTGACCCTGTTCACTCAGGCCCTGAGGGTGTGAGAATGAGACAGCAGGTCATGCCCCTCTCGGAAGACATGTGGCAGAGGTGAGGGAAAGGTACCCTCCTCCGCCGCACCGCTCACCACTTGCAGCAGGTTGAGGGACCTAACTCAACCCCTTATCAACTGCAGCACTCAGTAGAATGAGTCCTGTGCCTTGCTAGGGCACCATACAGAGTTGACCCTGTAGACAGGGGGCGCAAGTGAGCTAGCCCTGAGAGTATGAGAGGGTCATAGCTGGTACCACCTCCCTTGTCTTAGGTGTGGATGTGGGATCAGGGAAAGATGCCCTCCTCCCTCGCCCCTACCACCTCAAGCTAGCAAGGGAGCTGACCCTCCACTTTACCAGCTGCAACACTTGAAGAGAACGGACCCTGCCACTCCCCTGGGCAGCACAGTGGAACTGGCCCTGATGGCGGAGGTGTGGGTGAGCCAGCCCTGATGTTGTGAGCATGGGAGAGCTGTCCCCACTACTCATCTGTTATGTGGTGACATGGTGAGGGACAGATGTCCCCCTTTACTCCCAAGTTCCTTGCTGCCTGCAACAGATGAGGGAGGTGACCCTCCCTCCCTTGCTAGCTGCAGCACTCAGAAAAGCGGGCCCTGATCCTTGCAGTGGCAGCACAGAGAGGGTGAGAGAGTGAGGGAGCCAGTCACCCCGCCCCGCCCTTGTCAGCCATGTGGTGGAGAGAACATGGGAAAGATGCCTCCCCCACACAACCTTGCCCCTGTCACCTGTGGTGAGCAAGGGAGCTACCCTGGCTCTTACCAGCTGCAGCATTCAGGAAAGCAGGCCCTACACCTCTCTTGGGCAACACAGTAGAGCTAGCCCTGATGGGCCAAGTGTGGGAGATCAAAACTTGAGGACATGAAAGTAGGAGAAATGACCCCGCCCCTTGCTTATTGCTGCCAGGGGTGAGCAGTGCTGGAGCGCTCACCCTGGTGGTGAGGACAGGGGAGAGCTGGCAGGCTGACCAACCCTGCAACTACTCAGGCCCAGAACTAAGGTTATGAGATGATGCCCACCAACAGTGCACCCCATCCATGATCTACAGGAGCATGTGAAGGGGCCGGTCCTGCAGACCCAAAGCTGCAGGATCTCCACAACACAGGGGAACAGCAGCATATCCAAGAGGAATCCCAGTGAGAACCCAGCATCGGTAGTGTAGCAGAAATCAGAGGACTCAAGCCCGACCAATGACTCTGCATTGAACACTTGCAAGTAAAGACATATGGACAAAAGGGCTTACTGCGTGACTCCCTGTGTCACACTGCAGGTTCCATGATGAGATTCTTTTTTTCCTTTTGCCATTTTTTTTCTTTCTTTTTTCTTCAATTTTATTTTGGTTTGGTTTTTTTGGGGGGGGCATTGCAAGGGCAGAGGGTGGATATAGAAGGGATGGGGAAATGAATAGGATCGAGATGCATGATACGAAAGGATCAAAAGACACAAAGAATAAATAAAAAGGAAGTTTAAAAAGATTGAGATGAGCATCACTGTTCTACGTTTGTGGAACAGCCTGTAATGTCCAGCTTCACCGAGGCATCTGGATGCTCACATCTGCTGGGACAGTCTATCCTAGATATATCTATACTCCATGTCCTGAGTTCCCCCACTATGTTATCACAGCAGAATGAGAACCAAAGAAACAATGGAAGGTCCTGGTGACACTATAAAAATGGTTTAGATTGTGAGTCCTCTGAAAGGATTCTTAGATTCGCCATGTCCCCAGCCACACCCTGAAATCCACCACTCTTCTACTTCTCAAACACACCCCTAATGGATCTGACAAGGGGGCTTATTATTCTGTGGGCAATATTCCAGAAATCCCTACTGAGAGAAGCAGGAATGCTTTCCGAGTGCCTCTTGACCTACTTCTTTGTTTGTTTTCATTTAGTTTTACAGGCTTCCATAAAAAACTGGGATGTATTCCAATAGCATCTTCATATTGATACAATAATGACAAAAAACAAATATATCATTTCAATATCCCCACCTTGCCAATGTCCTTAATCATTCACTCATAGCATCCCTAATAAAGGATGAGCATCTTTCCAGACATGGAGTTTGACAATGTATAATTTACCTCTTTGCCCCTTGGTCATCCATGGTCATGGTCTCTTTCTAAAGTCACCAGAAGGCAGATGTATTTGTAACTATAGGATGTGAACTGGACTGTATATTTAGTAATCTGGTCCCATTTTTATTTTTTGCACTCTACCTCCTTAAGGCTTAGAAAACAATACTTCAAAGTATGGTTCAGGCATGTTTTTGAATTAAAAGAAACTGGAAAGCCTTAGGACCTTCCTCTGATGCAAGGGATATCTAATTTTCTCTTCTTTCTTCTGCCCCACAGCATGCAAGGACTTTTTCACATCCTCTTCCCTGACAGAGTAAACATCTTCTCAATGAAATATGACCTCTTTAACCATACTCCCTAGGAACTGCACCAAATAACTAGGAAACATTAACCACTGGAGAGGAAAACGTACCAACAACCTTCACTATACCCAGATGGGTTCTCCATCAGTTTCTATGATGAGGTGATTTGCAGGATTTCTAGAGAAACTTTGTGTGTGTAGATCACATTTACATTGACATCTTGCTTCCTTAACTAGGGGCAGCCATCGCCAGAGTTGAGAGCAACTTGGTCCCAATCTGTGGTTTCCCTTTGGAGCTCATTTATTTCTACTAAAAATCATTTAGTATCCCCTGAAGGTGTCAATGATTCTCTGTGCTGTAGAATAATCTTTCTGTACACTGTGTTGCTGTGATTGGTTTAATAAACAAGTTGACTGTCCAATAGCTGAACAGGATAATTAGGTGGGAAAGCCAAACTGAGAATGATGGGAAGAGGAAAGACAGAGGCAAAAAGGAGATACCAAACAGAAAACAAGTTGGACACACAAAATGGGATAGAGGTAAAAGCCATGAGCTTTGGGACAGTATATAGATTAATAGAAATAGGTTAAGTTGTAAGAGATAGTTAGTAACAAGCCTGAGCTATTGGCCAAGCTTTTATAATTTATATTAAGTCCCTGAGCCAATTATTTGGGAAGTGACCACCAGTTATTTGGGAGCAGGCAGTCAGGACAAGAAAACTCTGCCTACATCTCTGGCTCTATTTCTTTCTCCCCTATTAGAAAGTATTTACGTTTCATTCATATGACCTTCTCTAAGTCGCACATCTTAGGGCCTCTGATACATACAACCATATTAAACACATGCATACACCCTTTTTCCTGTCAATCTGTCCATTGTCAGTGCATGTCAGAGGACCTTCGGAAGGACATGGGAGAGAATCCCCCATGCCTTCAGGTCTGCATTCAGTGCTTCAAGTCTGACCCTTTACTTTGTCCCTTGCAGAAGCAAAAGTTTTATGACCTTTGTTTTCTTGAAGTCCTTGGATAATAGTCCATAATTTTGTATTTTATTTTCCTAAACAATTCCTTCTAAAAATGAAAAAATGACTATATTTGCCATCATATTTCTTACCCTGGTTACTACTTTTACTATCATCATCATTTGTGTGTGTGTGTGTGTGTGTGTGTGTGCGCGTGTGTGTGTGTGTGTGTGTGTGTGTATAGGTAGGTAGGTAGCATGGCCTATATAGAGAGGATTTTAGGGAGTTACCTCTGTACCTATGGTTTGAGGATGGAAGTTGAACTCAGGACAGCAGGCTTGCTAGCAAGTACTTTCGCTCACTGAGCCATTTTGAAACCTTCCTTCTGCCTTACTTTTATTTCTATACAAGAAGTAACCAGAGTGGGGGTCATAAAACAGAAGAGTCACATTTATTTTTGTATCTTAGCCTAATCAGGGCAAAACGTTGCAACTCAGACCACAATATTGTTATTAATCATAATAGTTACATATATTTTTATTTTATATAAAATCACATTTATTGAAACATAAACGTAAAGATAGTATTATAACAGATTTTAAAACATTCTCATCCTTTTCTAGATGAGGTAATAAGGTCTGAAGACTAAATATTTCTCCAAGTTAACTCAGCAAAGGATGGGAAAACTTGGGTTAACAAACTCATTTCTTTTTCAGGGGTCAGTTTATTATACCAAATAGACTCACAAGAATAGACCTTGGTTCTGTCTCAACAGCTGTCGTTTCCTGAGCTTCTGGTGCATATACTTGACCAAATTTATCTTGATGAAACAGTCTATAATTAACATCCTTAAATGGCTGTTATATTCATTGTGATGGTCCATCTAAGTTGACTGGGTACACAATCACCTAAGAGGTAAGCCACTGGGCACAACTGAAAAGCTCTTCTTGCTCAGGTCATTTTCGATGGGAAATTGTGCCCTGAATGTGGATGGTACATTCCAGTGGCAGCCAAATCAAAGAAAGTCCTAGGGGAAAGCTTTACACTCTGCTTTTACCTGTTTGCCTCTGTGCTGCCTTTTCCCATGTCTCAAAAGGTCATCTACTGTCTTAGCTACTTTTCTATTAGTGTGAAGAGATATCATGGCCAAGGCAACTTATAGAAGTATGCCCTTAATGGGAGCTTATAATTCCAGAGGATGAGTCCATAGCAATCATGGTGGGGAGCATGGTAGCAGGCAGGTAAGTATGGTTCAGGAACAGTAGTGGAAACCTTAGCTCTTATCCATAAACATGAGACAAAAAGAGAATTAACTTGGGAATGGTGTGTACTACAGAAACCTCAAATCTTACCTCCAGTGACAATGTCTTCTTCAACAAGGCCACAAGCCCTAATCCTTCCCACTACTAATTCAAATATACAACCCTATGGGGCCATTCTCATTCATTCTAGCACAGCTGCCCTATTACCATCTCACTATCAAGTTCATCTACCCAGTCAGTACTGCTGCCTCTGCTCTTGACTCTGGTACTTGTCAACCAAATGGCCTGTGAAAAACCGAAGGTCTTTGGCCAGGGCTTCTCTCCAGTGTGACTCAAAGACCCCCTGGACTGGGGCTCTAGGACACCCTTATCCTGTAGGGTCCGAACTATAGAGTCCCTTTCTGTCCTTTTGCAAATGCCCTACTTACATCTTGTTCACAACTAAAGGTACCCAAACAAAGCAACTCTTTGCTAGACCTGAAGGTAGGAGATAAAGGAGACTGTCATCGTCTGTAGCATCAGGTGGGTGCTGCTTTTCTTATTTTATGAAACCCCTCCCCCTTACCTCTGGTACAATTGTCATGGAAGCATGTTAATGTCTAATTCCTTCTCAAGGAGCCCCACTTCTCCCATTCCTCTCATTTCTCTTTCTTCTCTCGGGAGTTGGAGAGACTAAGAAGTAGATGGTTGGTGCCTACTGAGTTAAACCTTCTTTCCCGGCATCCGCAGTTCAGTGTGCATGGCCGCTGTTTGCATGTCTACCATCCCCTCTCCCAGACACACTTCCTGATCTTCACCTGAGAGACTCGGTGACCAGACTTTCACTTCTTTCTGACAGTGAGTCACAGTTCTACCTCATGGCAAGCCTAGAGCCAAGTTTAGTCTACGAGTTCCCTTCTAAGGACAGGTTCAACTTGGTCAGCTGACTTATTGGTCCCAACAATGTGACTCTAAAGCAAAACTGGGTTCCAACTTCATGAGCCACTTCATCTTTATTCTTGGGCTGTGCCTAAGAATGTTTGCTTCAGGTCTCTTGCAGACAATTGGGTGGTCCATCACCCATAGAGGAAACATTCTGGATGGGCGTTGCCCCTTATTGACCCTCCATGGGTTATACATTCTTCATTTACTCTGACTCATCCCTGGGTTGTACTCTTCAAAAGTAGTGTAAATTCTGTGTTTAAAACCTCATAAGTGGCTTCTTTTCTTTTGCAGCAATATGTGACCTTTCTAGACTCTCAGAAGACAAGTAATACTGGCACCTTAATGTCATGTTTACTCACGATATCATTCTATATCTCTGATATTGTTAAAGAAAGAACTCCAAGATTCCTATATTCAGGTTTTCATGAACTTGTCATAGGACTTTGTCCTTGTAGGAAAAATGTAGTAAATTCTTTCTAGATCTTCTAACAATAGCTTCCCTTCCTTAAACCCAGCCCCAAATGAAAATCTTGATGATTCCCCTTTGGATGCTTTCAAGTTCCTGCTCACCCTACAGCCTAAGTCCTCTCTCTGCATTTGGTTCCATCCACTGTCTATGGAACCCTCTTCCCATCTGCCCCTTCCCCTTCCCCAGATGGACTCTATCCCTCCCACACTGACTTCTGGACTTCTTTTAGGAACTTGGGGAACAACTAGAAGCCATACTGATTCCATAGGAAAACATTCTCCCCTTTGTGATGTGATTGGTGGGGGGACCGTGGGTACCATCTGGATGCGTGCCCTTTTCTCTGTGTCTGACGTGTCTCAAATCTAGTTCAAACAAATGTTAACTAGACAAGGTGTCTACCTTCACTAAGGAATGCAAATGTCTGTGACACTTGACCCCACCTGGCAAGACATTTCTTCCATTCTGATCCACCTAATGTACTCTTAAGATAGAACTGGGATTTCACTGTTAGCAGGTTTCCAGGCACAGCGAGACCACACTTCAGTGTAGTTAGTAACTGGATACAGAACCATGCCTGTCATAACAGGCTGGGGAGTAGAGAAGATGATAGGAGAGGACCTGCCAGAACTACATGATTGCCTGTCTCTTAGGAAGAATAAAAAAGGCTGCTATCAAAGCTGTTAGCTTATAACAAATTATAAGAGCTAGCACAACCACTTTCAGAAATCCCTCCCACAGGACTAAAAAAAAACCACTCAAATCTCTTATCTCTTATCAAGGCTCTTATCCAGTCCTCCTCATGCCTTCACTTGCTGTCAATCAAGCTACAAGGCCCACCCCTCTGATCCTCTTGGAGTTCTCCTTTTTCCTTTTCTGGTAAGGGCAAGGTAAAGCCCATGTTTCGACACCTTTAGACCCTAATGAAGAGCCAAGAACCTTTTCCTCGCCTTTCTAAACTTAACTACATACTTTCACAACCTCAGTTCATTCCTTTCCCTCCCTTCCCATCCTAAAAGCCCCAACTCAGAGGGCAATCATCTTAATCCCTTTCCTTCTGAGATAATTCTGAAGCCATTGCTCAGCTAGCATCATCATTTCTCTCAAGTTATGTCCTGCTTACAAGCCCTTCCTGCAGCATCACTGGGCACCTGGGCCTAGGGCTTCTTCTCAGCTTTGCAATTGCTACCAATCGCTAGTCCACACCTCCCATCTGTCTTCCTGAAATCACCTTATGGTATCCCTTTTAACCATTGTGACTTTTGGTATCCTCCCTTCTCCTATTTGTAAACAGACATTTCCTGTCCCGACTGCCCAAATAACTGACTCAGAGACCAAATATGAATTATAAATGCTTGGCCAGTAGCTCAGGTTTTTTACGAACTCTTACACGTAAGCTAACCCATTTTTCTATTTATGCTTTGCCATGTGGCTCATGGCTTGTTACCTCATTATTTACATATCCTGCTTGTTTGGTTGACTAGCTGGTGTCTCTTCTGACTCCGGTCTCCTTTCCATCACTTTCAGTTTGGCTTTCCCGGTTAACTTCCTGCCCAATTGTCGACGTGTCGGCTTTATATAAACCAATGAGAGCTATATATATTCATAGTGTAGAAAAGGATTGTTCCATAGCACCTATCCCCACACCTTATAACCAACTCCCCTATCACCTTTTCCACAGTCTCATCAAACAATATAACTCAGTCTTCACAGAGGACTGCTGGATTGGCCTGTTCTTAACTCCAGATGAATTGACAGCACCTACCCAGCCATTCATTCCATTTGTGAAGTCATCATCTACTCTTCAACCTTAATCAAATACACACCCCCTGGCTTCTCTAACATGCTGCTCAACTTACACTTCTAAGTTACACTCTAACATGCCTTACACTTCTAAGCAGATCCGTAGCACCAACCAGAACCCTAATACACCTCCTCAGCTCCAAAGTGACCCCAGAAGACAAATATTCACACTTTGTGAATGATTTCACTCTGATGATATGTCAGGGAAAGAAATATAGAGGCAAAAGGCCCAAAACAAAAGCTAAATTTCCACATATTAACAGCTAGGCCATGACTGTTTTAGATCAGAACCCAATGACTTAAAGTACCATATAAAAATACCTGGAGCCTGTATTCTAAAGATTCTGTGGCACATTACCAAGATGGCTAGTCTCAAGAAAAGCAATTTGCAGTAAAATATATTACTTGAACAAGACAGTGAGTTGCCTACCTATGTCTATCTAGATATGGCCCTTACACATAGTATTACCCATACATTAGCTAAGTCCAAGTAACTGCTCCCTTAACCACTATTTTACAACAACAAAATCAGCTGGATGGTGGTGGCACATGCCTTTAATCCTAGAACTCTGGAGGCAGAGACAGGTGAATCTCTGGAGTTCGAGACCAGCCTGGTCTACAGAGTGAATTCCAGGACATGTTCTAAAAGCTACAGAGAACCTCTGCCTCAGAAAACAAAAATCAAAAGACAAAACAAACAAACAAAAATATTCTTTTTCAGTGGCATGATTACCTCTCTCTGGAAACACCCTCTACCTCTCTTGCAGCCTGCTTCAAAAAATTCTCTCCTTGTCTTCTCAAGCCCTTAGTAAATTCCTTTTCCCCCTTATGCCACCAACCTTCCAGATACCATTTGACATGGCAAAAACATTTTCCAGTACATGTTCTAAAACACAATTGGTATCATTCTGTGGTGTAGGAGTTCCTTCTGTTTGTGTGTTGCTTTCACTGGTTAAGGAATAAAGAAACTGCCTTGGCCTAGTTGATAGGGCAAAACTTAGGTAGGTGGAGAAAACAGAACTGAATGCTGGGAGGAAGAAGGGCAGAGTCAGAGAAGCCATGGATCCTCCTCCAGAGATGGACGCTGGTTAGAATCTCTGGTAAGTCACTGCCACATGGCAATACAAAGATTAATGGAGATGGGTTAAACTAATATGTAAGAGTTAGGCAATAAGAAGTTAGAGCTAATGGCCAAGCAGTGTTTTAATTAATACAGTTTCTGTATGGTTATTTTGGGTGTAAGCTAGCCAGGTGGCCAGGACAAACAGGGGCCTTCTCCTTACAATGATTCTGGAGCATGACTTCAAATATAATCCATTAAAAAAAAAAGTTGTTTTGAGAACACCTTTTCCAGCCGGGCAGTGGTGGCACATGCCTTTAATCCCAGCACTCGGGAGGCAGAGGCAGGCAGATCTCTGTGCGTTCAAGACCAGCCTGGTCTACAGAGCTAGATCCAGGACAGGCTCCAAAGCCACAGAGAAACCCTGTCTCAAAAAACAATAAATAAATAAATAGAAAACACTTTTTCCTTAATTCTCCAATCTCACTCTTCTTTATCTGTTTTATCTCCATGTTAAATACAAGAACTGTGATTCTAATCAGTGGGTTCCTTTCCCTGCTGCAGAGGTGGTAAAGAAGTCATCAGTACTGCAGCAAATGGCTAAGCTATTAATACTGTGTAATGACCCTGTCCATCAGCAGCTGCTCGGTTGAAGTGACTGTGACTTCCTTTGGAAGTGAATGCTAGCTGTGCTTTAGCTGAAAGTAGTAATTATTAGGAGAGCCTGATGTCCAGGAACAAAGAACCCTGACAATGCCTAAAGGCAGAGAGAAACTGGTTGGCCAACTGCACCACAGTGCCCCTCCCCACACTCAGGAGACAGCTCTCCAGGGGAAAAGGCCTCTCTCTCTCCATCCAGCCTAATTGCTATCCTTTTAAGAGCTACCGATTTAATTTTCACTTTTCATGTAAGCTGCCATCCTTTATTATTTGCATAGAGGAGAAAAATAGAATTGATTCATTTCTTTCTGATTTCCCTTTAAAGATTAAGTCCCCAAACATCTTAGGTGTTGTTTTCTGATTGTTTAGCGAATGCATCAATTGTGACATACAGCAAAGCAACAACAGGCAATGAAGGTTTGAGGGGGTGGAAGAGGAGGGAAGGAATCTTGATATATATCCTAGGCTACCCTAGAGTGCAGAATCATTCTACCTCAGCCTTCTGAGCACTGACTAGGACTACAGCTCTGCTCAACGACACCAGGATTTACACAGAAAAGCAGTGAGCAAATGAATGGACTTCATCTATTTACACAACATTTACCTGAACAAAATCAGAAGAAAACCATATTGGCAAAGTTCACAAGTAGCTTTGAATACTTGGCTGTATCACTTCCACCAAAAATAGATGGCTAAGCTGAACTCTTGCCTCTTTGGGATTTTGTCATTGTTGTGGCTTTTGTTTTGCCTTAAAAGTTTTTCATTCTGTGTCAACTTCGCTACAAGACTAAAGAGACAGGCAGACACTGCCATGAGGTCTACTAAGAAGTTAGGGAAGGCACAACAAAGACTAGGGAGCAGTGACGGGGGATGGGAGTGGCAAGTAGCAAGCATCCACTCCCTTTCTAGGCACAGACACAGGATCCATGAAACAGTGGTCATAGATGCAGCTCTTATTTAGAGCATTGGCTCCTGGTAGACTTGGCTCCTGTTTATTCCTCAGCTCAACCAGTTCCTTAGAGGCACTATTTCCTCCTAACATACAGGCATAGCAACTAGCCAGATTGGAACAAGGAGTTCTAATTTTTTTTAAGATTATCTTCCAAGAATGAAGATACGCAGAGTAGGGCTGGACATAAAAATACCAGGATCATGAGATACTGGTTCAAAGAATATCAAGTGGAGTTTGTCTATCTACTCAACTCATCTTGTCACCAGGACTCCAATCCATTGACACCAGGATCCACAAGTCCTTTCCCCAGGATTCCTTCCTCTTTTGGTTTTGGCAGCTGTACAGCCACCTGGAAAATAAACGCCAGCAGCTGCTTTGCATTCTGTGCAAAACTCTACAGGGTGCTCTGTTCTCCAGCTGTCATGACTCAACTTCATTTCTTGGTACTTTTTTTTTCCCTGTGGGAGCTGGTATCATCTCACCCGTACAGACTTCCCTCAGCCCTTACCACATCCTGCACTCTGAGGGCCTTCTTGTGCTTGTGTTTCTACCTCTCAACTCTGAGGGTCTCTTCATCTTCACCTCCCTAGGCTGAAGGACTATTCGCCATCACAGGCACTTGTAAGCTTTCCAACATTTATTATAGAATGCAGCCTTTCTGAAGTTGCAGATTCCACTTAATTTCCGAAGTTTTTTATTTAGTTGCTTAAAACTACATGGAAATTAGAGATATGAAAAGCGGCCAGCAGAGAAGCGAGAGAAGTGAGAACTTTTAACACTGACAAAAGCACTGTCCTGTGTCTCTGTGACTCTTCTCCCCAATGTACAACTGAAAGTAGGCTTCCTAAAGGGAACAGAAGCATACACAAGGGGGAGCTGATATGATGCCAGACTGTAACTAATGGTAAGTTGTAAGAAAGACTTGGCCTGTTGTTTCTAAAATATGCATGCCAGTGTTCTATTCTGGTTCCTCAATCTGTATAATAAAAACTATTCCTTGGGTGTATTCTTCTGAGCTAGGCACCTTTATCAGAGATGGCCATTTAGTCAAACTTTCTAATCCTTTAGCATGAGGCATATGATAAAGGACACCCACAACCAGATGTAGGCAGAATATTCCAGCTCTTCCTGAACTATAATGGTCTGACAACTCTCCGGTGTGACTATTGAAGTCATGACCCCTGTGGTACTCAGTTCCTAACATAGATTCAAGCCCTGTGGTAGCTACCACACCTTCCACAGTAAGAATTTCACTTCCTCTCTCAAGTCACTGTCACTGAACACTCATCCTCAACTGATGCCATCCATACTCAAACATTGCCCAAATTCAGATCAATTATTTGAGGTTGCCTATA
>PVIU01017954.1:0-40362 GCA_004026605.1 Ondatra zibethicus
TGCACAGATCACCAAAGAGGCAAGATGTGACCCTGCCCCACTGAGAAAAGGTACCGAGCCATGTGGCTAACATAGATAAGAATAATGGGTTAATATAAGTTACAAAAGCTAATAAGAAGACTGAGCTAATGGGCCAATCAGTTTATAACCTAATGCAGACTCTCTGTGTGATTTTTCTTTGGGACTTGCCAGCTGTGGGATACCAGGTGGGATAGAAACCCCAACAAGCCAGCCCTCATGTTACAGTTTATGTATTAGAAAGATCCATTATAAGATAATATTGCCCCTCTACATTAAAATTCCTGTAAGAGAAATTCTGGAAGGCACTATGACTAAAATACAATTAAGATTTGCATTCACCTTTTCCACATGTATGTCCTATAATTTCTCCTCAACAATTGTCAATTACCTTTCTGCTTGAGCTGTTAATTCTTTGTGACTGTTCAAGTTTTATCGCCATCTAGGGTTTTGTGTAAATGAACTATTATATCAGGTGTTATCCCAACAGCTGGTCAAAGACTGGAGATTTCTCCTAACAATGTTAAAAAGTCATTCAGCGTCCACAATTGGTCTCTCCTAATTTGTACCTTTTGTGTCCTAATTTTCTCTAAACCTACTTTATAACCTAGGTAACTGCCAGAATCTCATCTCTGTATTTTTTCAGGAGTAATTTGTAATAGCCATTTAGGCAAAACTTTATTTACTTCTTCAAACATTTTTGCTGATGTATGTGCATTTGAATCAGATAACAAAATGTCATCCATGTAATGGTAGATTATTGACTTAGGAAATTGTTTATGTATTATTTCCAATGGCTGACTTACAAAGTATTTGCACAGAGTGGGGCTATTGAGCATTCCTTTTAGGGGGGACAGTTCATTGATATCTCTGAGTAGGATGAGAATTATTATAAGTAGGCATTGTGAAGGCAAATTTTTCTCTATCCTTTTCTTGTAAAGGTATAGTGAAGAAATAATCTTTCAAATCAATAAATATAAGAGGCCATCCTTTAGGTAATAGAGAAGGCAGAGGAATTCCAGACTGTAGAGGGCCCATAGGTTGAATTACCTTATTGATAGCTCTTAGATCTGTCACCACTCTCCATTTACTAGATTTTCTTTTAATAAATACAGAAAAAAATCCAAGTGCTGGTAGATTCTTCAATATGGTGAGCATCAAGTTGTTCTTGTACCAGCTTTTCTAAAGCCTGCAGCTTTTTTTCAGTTAGAGGTCACTGTTTATCACATATTGGTTTCTCAGTTAACCATTTTAAAGGTAGGGCTCTTGATACCTCTAAAGATTTGCTAGTTGCTTTGTGTTCTTGTACAGCCTGAATGGCTGGTGACCTTTGTGTATATTACCTAATAATATCCTTCCCAGTATTCTGAGTTCCTAGGACTGCAAGTATGTTAACCTGGGTATAACATTGCTGCAGTAGGTAATGACCCCATGAATTCACTACAATATTAGCCACATATGGCCTCAGCTTCCCTCTCAGACCTTGTGGCCCTATGCATTCAACCCATCACATGCTTTGTTTAACTTGAGATTGGGTTCTAATTTCTAGTAATTGAACATCTTCCCCTTGAAGAGGCCAAATTGAATATCAAGATTCTGGAGTAATGGTACTCAGGTCCACACCTGTGTCTATCAAACCCACCATTACAATGCCATTTATGTGCATTCTAAGCTAAGGTCTTTGATCATTTATAGAAGTTTGCAAGAATATATGTTTCCTATTTTCTATTGTAATTTTTGATTTGTCCTCCATGTTTATTCCATCATCTAGAACAGCATGTATAGTCTTTTACAGAAGGCTCAGGATTTTTTAATTTTCCTGGTGAGACATGTACTCCACACTGACTGGGAATGACTGGACCATTTTTGTCTTGGGGGGCTGTGAGAGGCCCCTCAAGGAGTTTTCTGATGGTATCAGGTTGCCTTGTCTGTCTTTTGTTCATCTGCATTCATTGGTATAATGTCTGCCTTTGCCACACCCTCTAAATATACCTGAAGGCTGAGTCCTATTCTTGCCTTTCCCAGAGGAGATATTATTCCCAGAAATTCCTTGTCTACAGTCCATTCTCAGATGTCCTATTCTACAACAATTAAAACATTTGACATTTTGATGTCTCCTCATTTCTTTGGAAATTGCTTCTCCTACCCAAGATTCAGTATTATAGTCAAGTGTCTCAATGTTCATTGTATGTAGAATTCATTCATCCATTGGTGCTGATCTAACCTTTAAAGATCCAAGTATTTTTGCATTCTAAGTTGGTATTTTCAAAAATCAGAGATTCAATAAGTACTCGTCTAGCATCTGGGTCTGTTACTCGTATTTGAACAGTTTTAGTTAATCTTTGTAAAAAAAAATCACTATAGTGTTCTCTCTGGCCCTGTTTAACGCTGGTATATGATTCAATTCATTTTATTAGTTCTTGAATCCTGTCCCAAGCATTTAAGGCTGCTTTGTGTCATAGAGACAAGATTTGTTCTTCATAAAGAGCTTAAACCTGTGGGTCTGCATAAGTGCCCTCGCCAAAAATTTGATCTTGAAAATTCTCAAGGGCTTTTGCTTTTCCCTGTTGTTCTAAAATTTTAGCCTCTTCTCTGAAAGAGCATTTAAACATCAGTTGAGGCCCATCATCAAGGACTGCTGAAACTAACTGAAGCCAGTTGTGTGGCATCACTTTAATGGTAGAAGCCCATGTCTTATCGTCTCCCTAAAAAATGCAGAATGCAATCCATAAGTTATGACAGCTTGCTTAATTCCTTTTAGATCATTCTTGTCTATAGGTATGCACCTACCTTCTTTGGATCCTTTTGGGCCTTTAGAACTTGATGCTTTGCCAGAGTAGATTACAGGGTAGGAAGCTAAAACCCTGGGTAAGTCATCTCTGATAGCTATTGGCAATGTCAAATCCATCCTTGTGCCTTCTTTCCCTACTCATCAGCTCCAATAATTTTCTCAATTGTTTCAAATCTTTTTACTATTGTGTTTTGTAAAGCCTGAATCTCCTGGCCTGTATATATTTCTAGTGATTTCATTGAGGCACCTAGCCTCTGGGCTTCATTCTGCACATGTGATTCCAAGGTCTGAAGTTTCTCCTTTAAAGAGAAACTTCATTATTTGGATAGAGTACAGATTGGCATCCTGGAGTGATACTCTATTTGCAAACCTATCATAACATTTTAACATTGAATGTAGCCCATGACTTTCAATTGGTATGTTCATTTCCTTGTATCATGTTAATGCAGTCTTTTTTCTTACTCCTACCTTTTGGAGTAAGGGGTATTTTATTCAGCTGGAAATTAAACATGGGTAAATTTTCAGTACTCACTGAAAAATTCCCTCCCGATACTATCCTAAAAAGAAAAAGATAACTTCACTGTAGTGTTAAAATAGAGAACAGACTCTTACTCAGGCTAAATTACTTGAAGCAGCCCCTCTCTCTGATAGATATGCATAGAGACTATACTAAGAACATTGTCTGTGCATCTCTAGTAACAGATTTCCCAGTGTCAGGATTTCTCAACTTGTATATTAGATACATTTTATTGCTGTGATAAGAAATAATGACTGAATGTGATTTATGAAAGAAATAACTTGCCTTATTGTTCCAGTGAGTATGGGATGAGAGAGAGATAGTCAGGATGCAGAGGAGGAGTACAGAGGAAAGAGGAAATAGAGAGTCCATATTAGGTAGAAAAGTAAAGGCAGCAGGCAACCTTAGCAAGAAGTTGACTGATCACAATTTCAACCATGTACGTAAGAGTGACATGGATTTGGACAGAATCTATAAACTCTCTAAGCTTAATCCTACTGATGTATTGCATCCCATAATTCTGCAGCATCTTCTTAAACAGTGGTGGCAACATGGAAATAACTGGTCAAATACTTGAAATTATGGGGTACATTTGTCAGGCAAACTGCCAGGTAATGGGTTTAGATCATATGTGTGTTGGTGTCCATGAATCCTGATCTGTACATATTTCCCTGACTTCTGATATTAAATCACATCTTAACAAAGGACTCCTCCTTCCTCAGAGAACTAAATTTAGGGACATCTGATGCTGTCATGAGCCAAATTCTACTGCACAGCTACTGTCAAGCTGTTGTCTCTCTCTCGTTCATTGTATTACTTATCTTTCCAATAGATTACTTACCATCATCAACCCTACAATCCAACTTAGTATTCCCTTTGAATCCTGTACTGGCTTGTTTTCTGTATCAACTTGACACATGCTAGAATCATCAGAGATGAAGGATCCTCAGTTGAGAATATGCCTTCATAAGACTCAGATGTAAGGCATTTTCCCATTTAGTGATCATAGAGGGAGGGTTCATGGTATTGGTGCCATCCCAGCATGGGTGGCCCAGAGTTCTATAAGAAAATTGTTTGAGCAAGCCAGAAAGAAGCTCCCCTCCATGGCCTCTACATCAGCTCCTTCCTTCAATATCATGCCCTGGTTTAGTTGCTGTCCTGACTTTCTTCAATAATAAACAGCAATGCTGAAGTGTAAGGTAAATAAACTTTTTCTACCGCAACTTGTTTTTCTGTGTTTTATTGCAGCAATACAAACTCTAATTAATAACACCATTCCACTTGTATTCAGCATATTTGAGAGATATAGCTCTATTATGTATCCTACCTTGCTGAATCCGACGTTTTATACTTAAACCACTTTCTATCATAACTTGTATTGCCAACCTAAAAATATCTTTTTAGTCGTAAAAACATAAGCTTTTATATTTCTTAATATTATATACTTTACATTTCTTTTGTGAATTTCATTTCTGAATTTGGTAACAAGAAAAACTGTAACTATAACTATCTATTCCTCAATATCATCAAAATCCCAAGAAGGATATAATATTACCTGACAAAACAGAAATGGCAGAGACAACTGGTTACCTAGAAGGTTTTCCTTTGCAACATTGGGGCATTCATCTTTAGCCTACAGGTCTAGAATATTTGACAGACTCACCTTTGAAGGAGGAATTTTTGAAGGCCTGTCTTACCTTGTCTTAGCAAATTTCAATAGCCAACATTTTTATGTCCTACCTACCCAATTTGGACAGCATACTGTCAGAAGTCAAGGCAAGGGTAGCTTCTTGTCCAGTGGCTAATTTTGCGACTATAAAAGCAAACTCCATATGGAGGTACTTTGGTGCTCATCATCCTTTCGGAAGTAAATTGGTACTACCAGGAGTAGATGTGTCTCACAGTCATGGAAAGCCTTAGGTTATTAAAACATCTTAAATGCTACATTCTCTAGGTCTCTGAAGTATTTGAATACATTCATCTATCAAAAACATGTCTTTGTTTAACATTGAAATTAAATCTAACATGACTACATTTTTGAGTTTGATTATTATGGATGACCAAATACTAAATGGTCTTTCTTAATTCTACATTTTATTTTTAAGTGAGCTATATAGACACAATAACTTAAACAACAGTATACATATATAATAGTAAAAATAACCATAAATTTTTATCAATACATAAAAATATTTTAAATAAGAGTAAAAATACATGTAGTGTATGTTCTAATGAAAGAAACTTTAAATTGATATCAGTATACCAAAATCCATTCCAATGTAAAATATTTGAGATTAACAGGTGCTGTTTAACTTAATGTAGATTCAACATTTTATCCTAAGCTTTCTATATTACTGCTTTTTAAAGAAATCCTTGAATCCACCCTCCCATGCTTACTTTCCTCCTTTACCTTGGCCAGTACTAATTTGCAAACAAACTCACTAAATGGTGATAAACATACATAATAAACTTACCTCTTGGGAATGTTGTTCTGTTCTTAAAATTATTTCCGAACGTCCTTGGGATGACATCATCTTTATGGTTCCCTGAAAAAGATGAGATAATGGTCAAGTCTAAGGAAAAGGAGTTGTAGCATTTTTTTTGTCCAGTCTCTGTCTCATGAGAAAGTGTAGGGCTTATCTAAAGTCCAGGTTAGAGTAGTCTGTGAGGTTGCACCCTCTCAGCTAGTAGCTTTGAAGTTGTCTTGAACAGTCTGTAGTTCAAAACATATCTTTGGGTGGTCTTTATCTGCTTAATGTTATTACCACAGTCCAGGTAAAATTTTCATTTTGGGGCCACATTCAAATGTTGCTGTTAGGAGATGCACATCCACATCAGAGCAATGGACTGAGCTCCCAAGGTCCAGTTGAAGAGCAGAAGGAGGGAGAAGATGAGCAAGGAAGTCAGGACCACGAGGAGCTGGTCCACCCACTGAGACAGTGTGCCTGATCTAAGGGGAGCTCACCAAATCCACCTGGACTGAGACTGAATGAGCATATGATGAAACCGGACTCTGAATGTGACTACCAATAGGGGCAGACTGAGAAACAATCGATAATGGCACTGGGACCTGTCTCTTCTGCATGTATTGGCTTTTTGGGACCCTAGTCTCTTTGGATGCATACCTTTCCAGGCCGGGATGGAGGGGGGAGGGCCTAAGACTTCCCACATTGCAGGGTACCCTGTCCTCTCTTAAGGATGCAGGGGGATGGAGGAGGTTTAGGGGGGAGTGGGAGGAGACTGGGAGAAGGGGAGGAAGTGTAAGTTTTTGAATAAAAAAGTGTTGCTGTTAGGAATTGTCATAGAATACTGCACAAACGTAAACATTTTAAATGTAATATAGAGCAGATTTCACAGACACTAAAGGACAACAATCTATTAAATATATCTGGAGTACACAAACATAATACCATGTTACCTGCTTCATATTCAAGCCCCAAATAATCTATAGGTAGCTAGGTGAAGCCTATTTGTAGATTAAGTTAATTCTCTATATGACCATTAATATCATGGCGGAAAGATTATATGTGTGTGTGTGTGTGTGTGTTTGTATGTGTTTGTTTATGTATGTGTGTGGGTATGTATGAAGATATATGTATTATGTTTTATAGATTTAGCAATAATATTTATTCATTAAGAAAAGTTTTAAAGAGCCAAAATAAAATCCAAAAGATAATTAGAAAATGGCAATAGAATAGTCATTTAACTTTTTCTTCTGTCACATATCAGGTATTTCTTCTGACCTGAGACAGAGATTTTGGATTTTCCTTTAAAGAGTTTGCTTGGACTTAGTGTAGAATAGTACCACACTCCAACTTCAAGGCCATCTTTGGTTTTTAATTGAATAGAGACCACAAAAAATATAGTTACTATATTCATATCTACTTTATCTTTTTTCATAACTAAGAAAACTATAACTACTACTATCTATTCTTCAACTCCATCAAAGACTCCAGAAGGATATAATATTACCTAAATAAACAGGAAGTGCATTGTAAGCAACTTCCAAAACTCTAGAATTGACAAAGACACCTTGCTTCCTGGACAGTCACCCAAAGTTCTTCTGTATCATTGCAGCATTCTTCTTTAGCCTACAGACCCATAATATCCAGCAGATTTTTCCATGAAGCAGGAAATTTCAAAGACAGTTTGTCAGTCACTTTTTTCTGTGTCCTGCAGAATGTCTGGAAGACTCTTTCATGAAGCAGGAAGCCAAAAGGATTGTCTCACATTAAGGCAAGTTCAAAAGTCATTTCTCTGTGGGTCCTGCATGTCCTGTTCATACAGCATAACATCAATCAGTCCAGGCAAAAGCAGTTCCTTGCTTAAAATGGCTAGAAATTTCTATAAGTAGCATCTTTAATGCTAATCTTCCTTGTGAAGATATTGGTGCTGCCAGGAGCAGATATGTCTCATGTCATAAAATGTCCTAAGTTTTTAAAACATCAAAAATACAATGTTCTGAAGGTCTTTGAATGAACAAATAACAAAATTAATTTGGAATCATCTGGAATAAGTTCTCTTGTTTCAATATTTAAAACAACTCTTTCTGCATATTGAAAATCAGTAACCATATTAAGAGGTTATGGAAAACCTAATAATATCATGAGAATAGCATATAATTCTGATTTTTTAACTGAATCACAATGGCTTTGAGCTACTTAAGATTGTTGACTTAAAACCTGTGTTTCCTGATTTATTTTTATCAGTATATAAAGTAGGGTCCCCATAAATTGGTGGTCCTCTTATTACATGAAGAAAAATCCAATTAGTTCTTTTTATAAACTGAAGTCTCTTGCTTTGGGTATATTTCTTGCTAATATATTCCCAAAATTTACTACAAGCTCTTTATCAGTTCTAATTTTCTCCCCATATTGAGGCAATTTTACCATTGGTAAAAGGTATCACAATTTCTGTTGGGCCTATTCTTGCTAATTGATGAGGTCTCAAATCTCCTTTCAGAATCAATTAAGAAAACTTTTCTACATACGGCTCCATTTTTTCAGCACATTTTTTATTATTTTATAAATAATACCAATCAAAATTTCAACTTCCTTCCCTCCTCCCACTTCCCTCCTGCTCCCTCACTCCCCCTCCTCCCTCCCCCTCCAGTACTAAGAGAGGGCAGGATACCCTGCTCTGTGAGAAGATCAAGGCCCTCACCCCTCCATCTAGGGTCTCTGTCTCTATCTCCATCTGTCACCAGACGAAGGTTCTATGGTGATATTCAAGATAGACATCAGTCTGACTACAGGACAAGGCCAGTTCAGGCACCCTCTCATCCACTGCCCAGATTCCTAGCTGGGAACATCCCTGTGGACACCTGGGAACCCCTTTAGAGCCAAGCCTCTTGCCAACCCCAAAATGTCTCCCTTAATTAAGATGTCTTCTTCCCTGCTCCCATATCTGTCGTTCCTCCATCTCAACCACCCCACTCCCCTAACCTCTCCCAAACCCTCTCTCCTTCTCACTTCTCTATCCCCATTTCCTCTTTCCCCCACTACAACCCCACCCCTATACTCCCAATTTTTTCCTGGCGATCTTGTCTGTTTCCAAATTCCAGGAGGATCTATATATTTGTTTCTTTGGGTTCACCTTATTACTTAGCTTCTCTAGGATCATGAACTATAGGCTCAATGTCCTTTGTTTATGGCTAGAATCTACTAATAAGTGAGTACATAC
Source organism: Ondatra zibethicus (assembly GCA_004026605.1). NCBI lineage: Eukaryota > Metazoa > Chordata > Mammalia > Rodentia > Cricetidae > Ondatra > Ondatra zibethicus. The sequence continues at coordinate 9,009 of PVIU01017954.1, forward strand.
CATATTCATATTTTTGGGTCTGGGTTATATCACTCAGAATAGTGTTTTCTTCTTCCATTCATTTGCATGGAAAATTCAAGATGTCATTGTTTTTTACAAATGAGTAGTACACTAATGTTTAGATGTGCCACACTTTCTTTACCTATTTTTTCCATTGAGGGGCATCTAGGTTGTTTCCAGTTTCTGGTTATTGCAAATAATGCTGCTATAAACATACTTGAACAAATGCTTTTGTAGTATGATTGGGCAACTATTGGGTGTATTCCAAAGAATGGTATTGCTGGATCCTGAGGTAGGTTGACTCCAAATTTTCTGAGAAGCAGCCACATTGAATTCCAAAGTGGTTCCACAAATTTGCATTCACACCAGCAATGGATGAGTGTTCTGCCTACTCCACATCCTCTCCAGCATAGGATATCATTGGTGTTTTTGATTTTAGCCATTCTGACAAGTGTAAGATGGTATCTCAAAGTTGTTTTTATTTGCATTTCACTGATAGCTAATGAAGTTGAACATGACCTTAAGTATCTTTTGGCCATTTGAAATTCTTCTGTTGAGAATTCTCTGTTCAGTTCAGTATCTCATTTTTTATTTGGGTTATTTGGAATTTTAATGTCTAGCTTCTTGAGTTCTTTATGTATTTTGGAGGTCAGACCTTTGTCTGATGTGTGGTTGGAGAAGATCTTCTCCCATTAAGTAGGATGCCTTTTTGCCTTAATGATGTGGCCTTTGCTTTACAGATGCTTCTCAGTTTCAGGAGGTCCCATTTATTCATTATTGCTCTTATTGTCTGTGCTACTGGGGTTTTACATAGAAAGTGGTCTCCTGTGCCCATGTATTGCAGGCTACTTCCTACTTTCTCTTCTATCAGGTTCACTGTGGTCAGATTTATATTGAGGTCTTTAATCCATTTGGACTTCAGTTTTGTACATGATGATAGATATGGATCTATTTTTATTTTCTACAGTTTGACATCCAGTTATGCCAGCACCATTCGTAACAGATGCTTTCTTTCTTCCATTGTATAATTTTAGTGTCTTTGTCAAAAATTAGGTGTTCACAGTTTTGTGGATTAATATCAGTGTCTTCAATTCAATTCCATTGGTCAACGTCTCTGTATTTATGATAATACCAAACTGTTTTCATTACTGTAGCTATGTAATAGAGTTTGGTGTCAGGGATGGTAATGCCTCCGGAAATTCCTTTTTTTTTTTTGTAGGATTGTTTTGGCTATCCTGGGTTTTTTGTTTTTCCATGTAAAGTTGATTATTTTTCTCTCAAGGGCTGTGAAGAATTTTGTTGGGATTTTGATGGGGATTGCATTGAATCTATAGATTGCCTTTGGTAGAATTGCCATTTTTATTATGTTCATCCTACCAATCCAAGATCATAGGAGATCCTTCCATTTTCTGGTATCGTCTTCAATTTATTTCTTCAAGGACTTAATGTTCTTGGCAAATAGATCTTTCACTTCCTTAGTTAGTGTTACCCCAAGATATTTTATGCTGTTTGTGGCTATTGTGAAAGGTGATATTTATCTGATTTCACTCTGTGCTTCTTTAACCTTTCTATATAGGAGGGCTACTGATGTTTTTGAGTTGATCTTGTATCCTGCCACATCACTGAAAATATTTATCAGCTGTAGGAGTTCTCTGGTAGAGTTTTTGGTGTTACTTATGTACACTATCATATTATCTGCAAATAACAAAAGTTTGACTACTTCCTTTCCAATCGTTTTGTTCTTCTTATGTTGTATTTGAGCACCATATTGAAGAGATATGGAGAGAGTGGACACCCTTGTCTTGTTCCTGATTTTAGTGAAATTGCTTTGAGCTTCTTTCCATTAAATTTGATGTTAGCTGTCATCTTGCTGTATATTGCTTTTATTATATTTAGATATGATCCTTGTATCCCTAATCTCTCTAAGTCCTTTACCAAAAAGGGGTGTTGAATTTTATCAAATGCTTTTTCAGCATCTAATGAAATGATCATATGGCTTTTTTCCTTTCAGTTTATTATATGATGGATTACATTAATAGATTTTTGTATGTAGTGCCAGCCCTGCATCTTTGGAATTAAGCCTACTTGATCATAATGGATGATTTTTTTTATGTGTTCTTGGATTCGGTTTGTGTGTATTTTATTGAGAATTTTTGCATCAATGTTCATGAGTAAGATTGATCTGTAATTCTCTTTCTTGGTTGAGTCTTTGTGAGGTTTTGTCATCAGGGTAACTGTAGCTTCATAAAAAAGAGTTTGGCAATGACTCTTCTGTGCTATTATGTGAAACACATTAAGGAGTATAGTTATTAGCTCTTCTTTGAAGTTCTGGTAGAATTCTGCACTAAAACCATCTGGCCCTGGGCTTTTTTTGTATGGGAGATTTTTGATGACAGCTTCCATTTCCTCACGACTTATAGGTCTATATAAATTGTTAACCTGGATTTGATTTAATTTTGGTATATGGTGCTTCTCTTAAAAATGTCCATTTCTTTTACATTTTCTAATTTTGTGGTGTACAGGCTTTTGTAGTAAGAAATAATGATTCTCTGATTTTCCTCAGTGTCTGTTGTTATGTCTACCTTTTCATTTTTGATCTTGTTAATTTGAATGTTCTCTCTCTGCCTTTTGCTTAGTTTGGATAGGGTTTTTCAATCTTGTTGATTTTCTCAAAGAACCAACTTTTTGTTTCATTGATTCTTTGGATTGTTTTCTGTGTTTCTATTTTGTTGATTTCAGCCTTGGTTTTGATTATTTCTCGTCTTCTACTCCTCCTGGATGGGTCTGCTTCTTTTTTTTGCTAGAGCTTTCAGGTGTGCTGTTAAGTCTCTAATGTGAGTTTCTCCGTTTTCTTTATGTGGGCACTTAGTGCTATGATCTTTCCTCTTAGCACTGCTTTCATAGTTTCCGATAGTTTTGGGTATGTTGTGTCTTCATTTTTGTTGAATTCAAGAAAGATTTTAATTTCTTCTTTATTTCTTCCTTGACCCAGGGGTAATTCAGTAGTTGACTGTTCAGTTCCATGAGTTTGTAGGCTTTCTGGGGGTAGAATTGTTGTTAAATTCTAACTTTACTCCATGGTGATCCAATAAGACACATATGGTTTCTCCAATTTTTTTTTTATCTGTGGATTTTTGCTTTGTTATTGAGTATGTGGTCAATTTTCAAGAAGGTTCCATGAGATGCAGAGAAGAAGGTATATTCTTTACTGTTTGGGTGGAATGTTCTATAGATGTCTGTTAAGTCCATTTGATTCATTGTATCTGTTAGTTCTCTTATTTCTCTCTTAGGTTTCTGTCTGGTTGACCTGTGCATTGGTGAGAGAGGAGTGTTGACATCTCCTACTATTGGTGTGTGGGGTTTGATGTGTGCTTTGGGTTCTAGTAATGATTCTTTTACATATGTGGGTGCTTTTATATTAGGGGCATAGATATTCGGGATTGACACTTCATCTTGATAGATTGTTCCTGTTATGAGTATAAAGTGTCCATCTCCATCTCTTCTGATTGATTTTAGTTTGAAATCAATTTTGTTAGATATTAGTATGGCCACACCCATTTGTTTCTTAGGTCCATTTGTTTGGAAAACCTTTTTCCAACCCTTTACTCTGAGGTAGTGTCTGTCTTTGAGTTTGAGGTGAGGTGTGTTTCTTGTAAACAACAGAATGTTGAATCCTGTTTTCGTATCCATTCTCTTAACCTGTGCCTTTTTATAGGTGAATTGAGTCCATTGAAATTAAGCGATATTAATGACAAGTGGTTGTTAACTCTGGTTATTTTTTTGGTGGTAGTGTTTGTGTGTTTCCCTTTTTTGAGTTGTGTTGATGGAGGGTTGTCAGATGTCTGTGCTATTGTGGGTGTGGATAGCTTCCTTGGGTTGATATTTTCCTTCTAGTATTTTCTGTAATGCTGGGTTTGTGTATAAGTATTGTTTAAACCTGTTTTTGTCATGGAATATCTTGTTTTCTCCATTAATGGTGAAGGAAAGCTTTGCTGGGTGTGGTAGTCTGGGCTTGCATCCATGGTCTCTTAGTGTCTGTAGTACATTTATCCAAGACCTCCTGGCTTTTATGGTTTCCATTGAGAAGTCAGGTGTAATTGTGATAGGTTTACCTTTATATTTTACTTGACCTTTTTCCTTTGCAGCTTTTAATATTCTTTCTTTATTCTGTATGTTTTGTGTTTTGATTATTATATGGGAAGGAGATTTTTTTTTTTTTTTGGATCCAGTCTATTTGGTGTTCTGTAGGCTTCTCGTATCTTCATAGGAATATCCTTCTTTATGTAGAGAAAGTTTTCTTCTATAATTTGTTGAGTGTATTTTCTGGGCCTTTAAGCTGTAATTCTTCTCCTTCTTCTACCCCTATTATTCTTAGGTTTGGTCTTTTCATGGTGTCCCAAATTTCCTGGATGTTTTGTATTAAGAATTTGTTGTATTTGCTGTTTTCTTTAATCAATGAGTCTATTTCCTCTATAGTATCTTCAGTACCTGAGATTCTTTCTTCTATCTCTTGTATTCTGTTGGTTATACTTGTCTCTGTAGTTCCTGCTCATTTACCCAGATTTTCCATATCCAGCCATTCCTCTTTTGTGTTTTCTTTATTACCTCCATTTTGGTCTTCAAGTCTTGAACTGTTTCCTTTACCTGTTTGACTACTTTTTCTTGGTTTTCTTGGGTATCTTTGAGGGATTTATTCATTTCTTCTAACTTTTTGTTTGTATTCCCTTCCATTTCTTTAAGGGAGTTTTTCACTTCCTGTTTAATGGTCTCTATCATTTTCATAAGGTTACATTTAAAGTCGATTTCTTCTACTTCTTCTGGGTTGGGATGTTCAAGTCTTCCTGTTGTGTTTGCTGTATTCTGGTGTTATCATGTTGCTTTTCAGGGTGTTGGAGGAATTCTTGCATTGGCACCTGCCCATCTCTTCCTTCAAATGAGGCCAGCAGAATATTGGTGTCTTGGTCCAATCTTTGCATGGCTGACTGTGTACTTGGGAGTTTTTCTTGGTCTGCCCTCTCTTAGGTCCCTTCAGCACTGGAGCAGGCTCTCAGATCCCTTATGCCCTGAAGCAACCTGTGTTGGGGGATCCAAGGACCTTGTAGATGAAAATGCAGTCTTGGGGGTCAGGGTGGAAATGGGATCAAGAAAGCCAGCAGCAGGGAATTCACCCAGCTGGATGGCCAGAAAAGCTTGAGGAATTGGAGGGGGCCTGGATTCAGTTCCCCAGGACTGTCTGGCCACATGGCCTCTTACTCACACTCCGGGTCCCCTCAACACAGGAGTAGGGTTTCTTGCCGAGTTATAAGGACCTTGCAGCCAAAAAGGCGGGCTTGGGGGCAGGGTGGGTTATTATCAAGAAGCCCCAGTGGCAGGAACACTCCCAGATGGCTCTCGGGACCCCTCAGCCCTGAAGCAGCCAGTATTGGGGGATCCAAGGACCATGCAGATGAAAAGAAGTGATTGGTGACAGGGTGGAATGTGGTAAAGAAAGAAAACAGCAGGGAACATACCCAGCTGGATGGCCAGAAAAGCTTAGTGAATTGGAGGGGGCCTGGATTCAATCCCCCCTCCCCATGATTGTCCTGCTGTGTGGCCACTTACTCACTTCTTCAAATTCCCCTCAGCCCAGGAGCAGGGTTTCTTGCCGGGTTCTAAGGACCTTGCAGACAAAAAGGCCAAGTCTTCATTTTTTTTTACTCTGTTTTTGATTTACAGTTTTCCATTCTAAGACATAGTCTTCTCTCTGCATTAGAATTTCTGTAGGAGAATGCATAGACAATAAAATAAACAGAATACAATCAAGCTATGGATCCAAATGACCCACATGTATATCCTACAGTTTATTATCCACGAGAGCCAATTACTTCTCAGTCTCAGTTGATAATTTTATTTGGAATATGTAAGTTTTTATCAAATTGTAAATTTTGAAATAAGTTGCTTAGCTCTTGAGTTGATAATTCAGTTATGGGCTATAGCCAGTTAATATCTCACAGAAATTTTTAAGACTCTCTAAAGTTTATTCATATTTGATCTCTTCAAATTCTTAAGTTTTGTGATTGAAATTTCTGTTTATATATCTTATATACTAAATAATTAATAGGATTTGCCCTTTGTAGTTTTTCAGGAACAATTTGCATGCCCCAACAAGGTAAGATTCTCTTTACTTCATCAAATATCTTTTTCTAAAGTACCTATGCCTGAATTAGCCAGTAAGATATCATAAATATAATTGTAATTTATAGATTGATGAAACAGTTTATGAATAATTATAATGGCTATTGTATAAAAATATATTTATATTTTGCGTCTGTTTACCATTCCTTGTGGAAGAATTTTTCTGGTATATTTGAACAGGCTAGAATATTATATGTAGGCACTGTAAAAGCAAATATTTTCCATCCTAAGATAGTCTTTTAGATCAATGACTACAATAGACCATTTCCTAGGTTTATAAGGAAGGCAAGGGTATTCCAGGCTGTAAAGTTCCCATAGACTGAATCACTTTATTTATGGCTTTTATATCTGTTAACATTCTCCATTTTCCAGATTTCTCTTTATTGAAAGATATAGGATAATTTACAAAGACTCACTAATTCTTCAATATTTTGAGCATCTAGCTGATCCTGCCAGGTCACATTGGACCAAATTGAAATGGTCACAGCAGATATTCCAAGAACCTGGCCAAGGTGTGTGTACAGTTCCATACAGGGAGGGGGATGGAGAGGCCTCAGAACGGAAAACAAGTTGAAAATGTAAAGAAGAATCCCTGGCAGATGCAGATGCAAGTACAGCATGGAAGGTCACAAGTCTGCCTGAATGACAGTCAGTGATGAGTGACTGACACAGGCAGCTGCAGAGCTGATGGTTGGTTGCAACTGCATATTTGGGGGTTGGGGTACACAGCTGTTGTGGGGAGATTTCAATGGAAAAATGCCACCAGTGAGAGAAGCTGGCGATCCATGGTGGTAGGGCAGGTGTGACTTTAAAGACCACTAATCTTGCCACATGTTTGATGCCAGATAATGTGTTTTCCTTAATTGTTCTAGTGTTTATAAAACTTTGGGAATCAGAAACTTAGGTACAACCCTGATAAATCCAAGGAACAATTGAGGGATGATCAGCTGACCCTACTCTCCACATTTTCCAGAACTAAAAGCACTCAAAATATTCCCAAGTGCTTCCTGTCCCTCTCTATCTGACTTTCTCATTCTGTCAACACATCTATGGCTAATTCTAGTCAGCCTATTGCTGATTCCTCTCTTTGATTCAAGTTATATCTTTATTGGCTCAGCAGAGGGGCAGGGCGTCCAATTCACCCACAACACTTCCCTAGTTGTTTCTTCCACTATATGGTAGTAAAAAGACCATTTCACCCTTTTCCCAGTGCAATAGTGAATTTTACAGAAGCACAGGCAGCTGTTAATACCTCCCAACCTATTATCCTATTCTTACCTCACCTGCAGGCCACTAAGTTCTCCCTGATACTCCAGAGCAAAAAGTCAATGACTTGTAAGGAATGCCTGCCACCATATTAAGCTTCTTTATTCATCACAGGGGACCTGTATAAATGATTACTCAGATCTGAACACTGTAATTACAGCGATAGAGCAGTTCATTTATGGGAAGGAAAAACACAGTGCCATCAGTTTACGGCGGGGTGTCAAACCCTCATAACTCATTGTGTGAATATAGCACATTTTCTCTATCCATTCTTCTGTTGAGGGACATCTAGGTTGTTTTCATTTTCTGACTATTATGAATAGAACATGATTGAGTAAGTGTCTATATGGTAGGATGAAGTGTCCTTTGGGTATATACCTAATCTTGGTATAGTTTATGATTGAGGTAGTCTTATTCTCAGATTTCTGAGTAACCACCACACTGATTTCCATAGAGGGTGTCTGAGTTTTCACTCCCACAAGCAATGGAAGAATATTCCCCTTGCTCCACATCCTTGCCAGCATGATCTGTAACTTGTTTTATTGATCTTGGGAATTCTGACTGGTGTAAGATAGAAGTTATTTATTTATTTATTGTTTTTTTGAGACAGGGTTTCTCTGTGGCTTTGCAGCCTGTCCTGGAACTAGCTCCGTAGACCAGGCTGGTCTTGAACTCATAGAGATCTGCCTGCCTCTGCTTCCTGAGTGCTGGGATTAAAGGTGTGTGCCACCACCACATGGCATAAGATAGAATTTAAAAGTAGTTTTGAATTGCAATTTTGTGTTCCTATATGAAGCTAGAAATTGCCCTTTCAAGTTCTATGAAGACTTTTCTAGAATATTGATGAGGAGTGCAATGAACCTGTAGATTGCTTTTGTAGATTGCAAATTTTACTTTGTTAATCATACTGATCCATAAGCATGGGAAATCTGTCTTCCAATATCTTCTTCACTTTCTTTTTGAAAGACTTGAGTATTTTATCAAGCCTTTTACTTGCTTGGTTAAAAATAACCCAAGCTATTTTATATTACTTGAGGCTATTGTGAAAGATATTGCTTCCCTGATTTCTTTCTCAGACCATTTGTCATTTGTATGTAAAAGGGCTACAGATTATTTCGAGTTCATTTTGTATCCAGTTACTTTGCTGAAAGTGTTTATCAACTGTAAGAGATTCCAAGTAGAATTTTTAGCATTATTTATGAATACTATAATGCCATCTGCAAATAAAGGTATTTTAATTTCTTCCCTTCCTATTTGTATCCCATTGATATTCCTCAAGTATCAGTTAATATATGTTGAAAATCCATGCATTTCTGAGGAATTTGATGTTGATCATGACTGATCATCATTTGTTGTATTCCTGGATTCTGTTTGCAAATATTTCATTGAGAAGTTTTAATATATGTTGATAAGTATAATTGGTCAGTATTTCTCTTTGTTTGTTGGGTCCTTAAGTGGTTTTGCTCTCAGCGAAACTGTAGCCTCATAAAATAAATTAGGCAATGTTCATTCTGTTTCTATTTTGTGTAATTATTCAAGGAGTATTAGCATTAATTTGTCTCTTTAAGTCTTGCAGGATTTTGTGCTAAAACGTTCTGTCTTTGTGCCTTATTTGATGTGGAGATTTTAATCACTACTTCTGTGTTTAATATGTCTGTATAAATTGCTTATTTTTTCTTGATTCAACTTTAACAACTGCTAAATATCAAGAAATTTATCTATTCTGGCTAGGTTTTGCAGTTTTATGGAACATATATGTAAAAATATGTTCCGATGATTCTAAAAATTCTTCACTAACTGTTTTTATGTCCTTGTTTTCATTATTTTTTTTTTAAAAAATTGAACTTCTTTCTGTTTCTTAATTAATTTAGATAAGGGTTTGTCAATCTTGTTGATTTTCACAATAAACCACGTCCTTATTTCACTGATGCTTTGTAGGCTTTTTGTTTGTTTTGATTTTATTTTCTCTCTCTCTTTTTTTGGTATTTGGTTTTCTGAAACAGGGATTTTCTGTGCAACAGTGCTAGGTATTGTGGAACTCACCTTTTAAATGAGGCTGGCCATGAATTCACACTGATCTGCCTGCCTTTGCTGCATGAATGTTGGGATTAAAAGCATGTTCCACCACCACGTGGCTATTTATTTCAGCCCTGAGTTCACTTGATGCCTTATACTCTTTTTAGGTATTATTTTGTTCTAATTTTTCTACTATTTTTCAGCTGTGCTATTAAAATGTTAATATGAGCTCTCTCCATCTTTTTGATATACACATTTAAGGCTATGAACTTACCTCTTATAACTGCCTTTACTATGTCATGTGTCTTTGGGTTTATTGTTTTCATTTTCATTTAATTATGAAAAGTTTTAAATCCCACCCCATTTTTCATTCCATAATGAACTTATCAGTTTTCCTGATCTTGTAAGCTTACTATTTTGTATGTTGTAGCTGATATACAGATTTATTCATTGGTGAACAGGTGAGATTCTCAATTGTATTTCAGTTCTTTGGTATCTGTTCTGACTTACTATAATCCAGTACATTATCACTTTTGGGGAAAGTTCCATGAGTTGCTGAGAAGAAGGCGTATTCTTTTGTTTTCAAGTGATAAATATATATTAAGTACTTTTGGTGCATGTTGTCATTTAGCTATAGCATTTATTGCTTTTTGTCTGGATGAATATCTATTGGTGAAATTTGAGTATTGAAATCTCCCTATATCAGTCTATGTGATTTAAGTTGTTGTAGTGTTTCTTCTATGAACTTGGGTTCTCTTGTGTTTGGTGCACATATGTTTAGAATTACAATATTTGTTTGGTGGGTTTTTTGATACATATATAGGGTCTGTCCCTATTTCTTCTGAATTTAACAGATATTAATATGGTAAACTGGCTTGCTTTTTGGTTTCTTTTACTTTGAAAGTTTTTCCATCATTTACCCTGACATGATATCTCTTTTTAAAGTTAAGGTATTGTTTCTTGGATGCAGCACAAGGATAGATCTTGCTTTTGAATCCAATATGCCAGTCTCTGTCTTCCATTAAGGAATTGAGAACACTGATGTTGATAATTATCAATGAGCATTATTTACTGATTCTTGTTATTTTGTTATAGAGATGTGGGTTCCTCCCCACATTTAATTTGCTCATCTGTGATTATTTATTTCTTGTGTTTTACAGGGTGTGGTTAAACTCTTTAGTCTGAAGACTTTCTTCTAGCATTTTCTGTAGAGCCAGATTTGTCAATATGTACTGCTTACATTTGGATTTATCATAAGTCATCTTTCTTTCTTCATCTATTAAGACTGAAAGTTTTACTGGGTATAATAGTCTTGTCTGGCATCTATGATGTCTTACAGTTTGTAGAACACATGTCTAGGTCCCTATGACTCTTAGGGTCTCCAATTTATAATCAGGTATTATGACAGTAGCTCTGCCTTTATGTACTATATATTCTTTTACCCTTGTAGCTTTTAATATTTCTTTTTTATGTATGTTTAGTGTTTTAATTTTTATGTGTCATGGAGAATTTCATTTATTGTCCATTTTACTTGGTGTTCTGCATGCTTCTTGTACCTTGATAATCACCTCTTTTAGGTTAGGGCAATTTTATATGATTCTATGCCTTTGTTCTGGCTTTCTTATACTTCTTCTATTCCCATTAACCATAGATTTCTTCTTTACAAAGTGCCACAGATTTTCTGGATGTTTGGTTGCTGGATTTAAAACTTTCTTTGACCAAGGTTTCTTTGCTTCTAACTTGCCTGAAATACTCTCTTCCACCTCTTATATACTGTTGGTGAGATTTGACTATAATCCTCCTGTTTGGTTACTTCACTTTTTTATACTGTTCAGATTTCCTTCAGTTCAGTATTTCTTTGTTTTTATTTGTAAATTCATATCTTCAAAAGTTTTCTTTAAATTTTTCCACTAATTATTTTTTTTCCTATGATTTATTAATGAATTTATTTATATATTCTTTAAGGAATTTGATTATATTGATCATAATTATTTTGAAAATCTTATCTTTTGTTTCAGCAATATTGCATTTCTTTAGCCTACTGTTATAGTGTTGTTGGACTCTAGAGGAGACACATTGTCCTGTATACTGGTGGTGTTTTTATAGTGGCATCTAGGCATCTGGGTTTGCGATGATTATTATAATGATACTTGTTAATATCTGGCTTGTGTTTGTTGGATTGGTGTACCATTCAATGTTTATTCAATTCTCTCTGGATAATAGAATATGGTGGGTATGGGTTTATCTGGTAGGCAATGCTTCTGATCTCTTTGGATATTGGCCACTGGGGATCCAGGGTAGAATATATAATGGGAGCTTGTCTTAATTAGAGATTTGCATTGCTGTGAAGAGACACTATAACCACAGAAACTCTTCTAAATAGATTTCATTTTAGAATTTCAGAGATACAACTATCATTAGCATATGGAACATGGTAGCATGCAGGCAGATGTGCTGTTGGAGTTAAGACTCCTACATCTTGACTCAGAGGCAACAAAAAGTCAACTGGCAGTCACATAATGGAAGCTTGAAAAAAAGATATCTCAAAGCTTGCCCCCACAGTGACAAACTTCCTTGAACAAGGCCCTACTTTCTTGCCCCCACAGTGACAAACTTCCTTCAACAATGCCGTGCATTCTCATAGTGCTACACCATTTTGGGTCATTTTCTATAAAACCACCACAGAGCTGAAACTATTGAATGAGGATAGGCTAGAAATGAAGGCAGTCTGAGATGTTCCACAGGAGGGAGGAAACCTGTGTGTGCCACTAGGATCTGCATAGCCCTCTGAGAAATGGGGAAGGGAGGAAGAAGATGCCACAGAAGATGGTCTGCTACAAATCTAGGTGTAAGACTAGGGGATTGGAATTGGAAGAAAGAATAAAAAGTGAGAATTGCCTACCTTATTCCATGGCAGCTCTGTCTGTTGAGTTCCCTGGGAAAGCCTATGGGCATTGGCAGCTAAGACAAAAGGATGGTGTAGTGGATAAGACTCTTAGAAAAATATTCTGTATAATCTACTGAGAATGGAGCCAGAAAGAAAGGGAAAGCTCCAGCAGATGGACAGCTACAAAGCTGGGGATAAGACTTGGACACTGCAATCATATAGAAGGGAGACCAAAGTTCTCTCCTACTTGAATCCCTGGCTGGCTTGGCCAGCAGGTTCCCATCAAGTTACTGTGGGCCCAATAAAGTTTTAAAAATAAGAAATAAGCATCCTGCTTTAATTAAAACTTAAAATAGATTTTAAGAACTGACAGTTAACATAAAAATGAACTTTTAAAAACAGATGTGAGTTAAATATAATACTAAATAAATAGATTAAAAACATTTTTAAGAGCTGACATGAAAACTTGAAGAAGGATGCTTAAAAGAAATCCTATACTAGCTCAGAATTGAGCATAATAGAGGGTTTTTTATTTAGGGGTAGAGTCACAGATCAGAATCCTATGTTGGAATGGGGAACAGCAATCAAATCTTAGAGACAGGATAGAGACCGGATGTGCTCTTTATATTGGTATATATAGTATAAGAGGCCACACCAAAGTGAACAGGTAACAATGGCTACTGGCAGTAGGAATTCCTCCAACAAATTATTATTTTAGTTTACGTTTGAGATTCTTACCCTCAGGTGATATGTCATCATAAGTCATAATTCTCTTTGCTTGCTGATCCTATCTGGATAATCATCTTTTCCTCTTTAAGCATCTAGATGTCCAGGGTCTCTTGACTTTTTTGAAGATGAGTATTTCCCTGCAAGGCAAGAACAGAACCCTGCCCCATCCCTATGAGGTTTTCTTACCACCTGATTGGTTTTTACCTCTATGGATGAGCTGTCATTTCTCCTTCTCAAGAAATTTCTATTTTTCAAACAGAATCTTTATTAGTTTTGATGGTATCCATAGGTTTTCTTTTTCTGTTGAAATAAAAGCAAAACCCCTTCCCCAATGTAGCACATCTCCTGGCTTCCATTGTGAGGTCAACACATCCTTGAAATACACAGCTGATTTAATTCAGAAAACTTTACTATTATCCAATGTCTATAATTTCTCCTCAACAATCATCAATCCCTTTTTCTCTTCAGCAGATAACACTCTGGGAATATTAAAGTCTTTATCACCACTAAGGTTATGTTTTAATGAACTATTAGGTCATGCATTATCACAATACCAGGTCATAGACTAGAAATGTCTCCCAATAATCTTTGAATGTTGTTAAGAGTCCACAGCTGGTCTGTCCTAATTTGAGTCTTTTCTGTTCTAATTTTCCACAAACCTATTCTGTAACCTAGGTAATTAACACAATCTCCTTTTTGAATCTTTTCAGGATCATTTTGTAAGCCCATTTAGACAAAACTTTCTTTACTTCTTCAAACATTCTTTCAAAAGTATCCATATTTGAATCAGATAACAAACTGTCACCCATGTAATGGTAGATTATAGATCTAGGAAATTACTTACATGTTATTTCCAATGGCTGGGTGACAAAGCATTGGCATAGGATGAAGCTATTTAGCATTCGCTGTGGAAGGACGTTCCATTGATATCTCCTAGTAGGCTGAGAATTATTATAAGTAGGAACTGCGAAGACAAACTTTTTTCTATCTTCTTCCTGTAAAGGTATAGTGAAGAAACAATCCATTTAATCAATAGCTATGAGAGGCCATACTTTTGGTAACAGAGAAGGCAAAGGAATTGCAGAATGTTGAGAGCCCACAGGTTGAATATCCTTCTTGATTGCTCTGAGATCTGTCACCATTCTCCATTTTCCAGATTTCTTTTTAACAACAAATACAGAAATTTCCAAGGTTTGGTAGATTCTCAAATATGTCAAGCATATACTTGCTCTTTTACCAACTGTTCTAAAACCCACAGTTTTCTCAGCTAGAAGCCACTGTTTAACCCATATTTGTTTCTCAGTTAACCATTTTAAAGGCAGGGGCATTAGTACCTCTGAAGGTTTATCAATTGTTTTGTGTTCTTGTACAGACCAACTGGCTGGTGACCATCATCTACAATATCTTCTAATATTTTCTGCAGAAACATAAGTTTTGGGGACTTTTGGAATGTTAATCTGGGTATTTCATTGTTGTAATGGGTCAAGACCCAAAACATTCACTGCAGTATTAGCTACATATGGCCTCATTCTTCTTTTCTATACTCCTAGACCTAGGTATTAAACCAATCTCGTGCTTTGTTTTACCTGAGATAGTGTTCTGATTCCTAGAAACTGAACATCTACCTCATGAATAGGCTAATTCAGATGCCAAGATTCTGGAGTAATGATACTTACATCCATATCCATGTCTAGTAAGTCTTCAATAAAAATGCAATTTTTACATACTTTTAGCTTTGGTCTTTGATCATTTATAGAAGTCTGACAGAATATACATTTCCTATGTCCTACTGGAGTTTTTGACCCATCATCCATATTTAACACATCATTCAGCAGACTGGTGTTGTTTTTTTACAGTAGGCATTGGGATTTTAAATTTCTTGGTGAGACACTTTCTCCATAGTAACTGCGAATGACTGACTGGACCACATTAGTCATGGGGGCATTTCCAAATGGTATTGGGTTGCCTTGTCTCTCTTTCATTGATATACATTCATTGGTGCAATGTCAGCCTTTGCTACATGTCCTACATATACCTGAAGGTTGAGTATATTCCTGCCACTCCCACAGGAGACATTATTCCTAGGAATCTGCTGTGGAAGCACATTCTGTTCCTTCAGCCAATAGACTTTATGATACCAGCCCACTTGGGCATTCTCTCTTATACTGTAAAAAGTAGTGGTAACTGTGTGCCCACTCTCTTGTTTCTGGTTCTAACTTCTGGTTGCTAGACTGTTTCTGTTTGCTCAGAGGACTGTTTTATAGGACAGTGATCTGTAAGTTTTTCCCTTAAATAAATAACCCTATTGTTATCCATAATTCTGACCTGGTGTGAGATTTTTTTATGACTTACATCATCAGAAATCCCTTGTTTACAATCCCTTCTCAGATGTCCCACTTGATCACAATTGAACATTTGGTATTTTGATCTCTTCTCTTACCATTGGAAATTGTTTCTCCTACACAAGCTTCATTACCATAGTCAAGTGTCTTGACATTCATTGTATGCAAGATCCATTCACCCATAGGTGCTGATCTGATCTTAAAGCCCAAGGATTCATTTGCATTCTAAGTTGGCATTCTCATAAGCCAAAGATTCAATTATTAAACATCTAGCTTCTGGGTCAGTTACCCCTATTTGTACTGCCCTAGAAGTCACTAAAATTTTCTCTCTGACCCTGATTAACCCTAAGATGATTCCACTTGCTTTCCTAGTTCCTGAATCCTGTCTCACACCTTTAAAGCTGCTGTACTACATAGGGACAAGGTTTGATCATCATAAAGAGCTTGATTCTGAGGATCAGAGTAAAGTCCCTTGCCTAGAATTTGACTTAGAAAAATCTCAAATCCATTTGCTTTCTCCTGTTGCTAAAATTTTAGCTTCTTCTTTAAAATACCACCTCCAGAACAACTGCGGTCCAGTTGCTAGGACAGCTGAGATTAACTGAGTCTAGTCTTGTGAGGTTGCTTTGTTACTGGAAGCCCACATTTTGACCATTTCCTTAACAAAGTATGAATGTAGTCTGTAAGCTACAATTGTTTGATTAATTTCCTTTAGATCAGTCATATGTATTGTCTCCCATGAATATTCTTTGACAATCTTAGGTTACTTGGGGCCAGATGCTCATTCTGATGTTGTTACCAGAAAGTCAGGCAGAACTCTGGGGAAGCTATCCTGCAGATTTTTACATACTGATAAGGCTAAATTTTGTCTTTGTATCTTTTGTCCCTGGTCATCAAGTTTAATAATTTCCTCAATCTTTTCAAATCTATTTACCACTGCCTTTTGTAAAGTCTGAATCTCCTGTCCAGTGTTCTGTTCTAATGGCCTCACTGAAGATTCCAAGGTATAAAGGCTCTCCAGTAGAGATAATTTCTCATCCTTGGACATAATCTTCATAGCATGCATATTCCCTTCCTGGAGAAACATGCTATCAGTCAATCTATCATACCCCTTCGACAGAGTCTGATTAATACATTCAACAGTGTGAATCCTCTCAAATAATGTTTCAGCTCCCACTGTCATTGACTAGCTTTTATGTGCCAAATTAACTGTATCCTTATCCAGAGAGCTGCACTTCCTTTTAATAAATCACTATCAGTCTGTTCGATTTCTAAAAGTACCTCAATTGACTGAGTTTTGTTAGTTAAATTGGTTGTATCTTTCTTCAGAGTTCTGACTTTTCTTAGAAACTTGCTTCGTATCAGTCTGTAAAGACTATACCATTTCTAAAAGCACCTCATTCTTAGCCCTATTATCAAACCATATTTTTAAGAAAAAAATATTGAGAACAAAACTAATTCTCAGAATCAAAAATAGTGATGTTGGAGGGAAATCATATTAGTCTTATAAAACCTCATACACGGTGTAAGAAAAGAGGCTATTGAAACCCTGGATGGTTAGGTTGTCCAACATATTGCTGTTTTAAATTATAAATTTATAATTCATATTGCAAATTATAAATGTTAGCTATGGTTAATTTTAAGCTGTAGTAGGTACAGTAACCATTACCTGCCAGTAGGTATTATGGGCCACTTACAAAACAAACACAGCTGGGTCTAGTGGCACACTTGGAGTCATGTGGCTGGTGTGAATCTGATTTTTTAGTGAAATTCTGAAAGACAAGTTCAGATTAAAAACAGTTATTTAATATAAATCACAGACATTGTACTCCATGGATGTCTCTAAAGCAGTGGAATAGCAAATGCAATCAAAATGTTAGAAGCCATGGAACAGCTGGCTCAGAACAGTGAAGCCCATGTCTTGCCTGGGTTTCCATGGTGCACACTGGTGAGAGGCAAGCAATGGGGAGTGCAGGGACTTGAAGCTGCTCCAAGGTGTGTAATTAGAAAATATAAAGAACTGTGGCCAATCTGTAGTATGAGAAGATGCTGTGCAAGATTTCTATATCCAAATGAGCTGTTGGCTCCATGCACAGGCCATGGCTGACAAAGGCTGAAGTAGGACTCACAAAAAAACCCGGTGGAGGATGCACATGCAGTCAGAGCTGTGGATTCTAAAACCAAATGGTTGGGCACTAAGTAATGGCAGAAATGACAAAATAATCCCACACTACGTTAGAATTGAGAATAATAGAGGGTTATTTATTTAGGGTAGACTCACAGATCATAATCCTCTTCTGGAATGGGGAGCAGCAAACCAATCCCACAGCTGGAGAAGAGAGCCAGAAGCAAGAGAGGGAGTGCATGCTTTACAGCTGCATTTACAGTATAAGATACCATACTCATGTGAGCTGGTATCTTAAAGGCTATTGGCTGAATGAGCAGAATGTGCTCCCACAGCATATACCTAATCTATTTTATCATAAAAATCCAAGTATCTACTTAAAAAAAAAAAACTGATTACCAGTGGGATGGTGGTTTTTGCCATGGCCTTGGTCTGATTTCATAGATCTACTAAGACAATAGAGACATAGATGAATTATTAGTATTGTACAGATAGCATTTGTTTCTCTTTAGAAAGCATGAGTCCTTTAATTTGATTATTGCTGTGTATTAAAAAGTGTTCTATTATGCTTTACCTCAAGGCTCCTTGTGAGCATGGCATTAGCTAAGTGAAACCAAATAGTGTATGCCCCTTAGAAATTACATTTTAAAAAACCAGTTACACTTGAATGAAAACAATGTTTTTCAATCTTCTATTGCTGTGACGTTTAATGTAGTTCTTCTATTTATGGTGACCTCCCTGAACATAAAATTAATTCATTGTAACTTCACAACTGTAATTTTGCTACTTTTATGAATTGTAATGCAAATATCTGACATGCAACTACAAAAGTCACAGTTTGAAAAGCATATTTAAGCCATTATCAGCTTTGTTTACCATTTTTATTGATTGAAAAAGATTGCCTAGGAACATTAGAGCACAGTCCCATGCTATGTAGCAGTTCAGATGGTCCAAAAAGTGGTAGTGCCAACATCCTTGGAGGTATTTCACCTCCTTGGGATGGGGAGTATAAGAAGGTGAAAAGAAGCAAACAAAAACAGTGGGGAGAAGATTATGTGAACAAATGAACATTGGTAGACCAGAGAAGCCTAGGAATTTCCAATGGCTTTGGAGACCCTAGCAAAAGTAGGTGGTACCATTTTCACTCTGTGTCTCAATCCCATGTAATTCTGCAACTGCCAAATTCTGACTTTTTTTCTTCCAGAGGAAAAGTGTTCACTTCTGTGGTTGTTGGTCAGGTCCGGGTGAGTTTTCAGGAATTGTCTCCTAAATTAAAGTTGGAAAATACTAGCAGCTGTTTCCTAATATTTGTTTTCACTTTTGTTTATTATCAGTTTAATTTTATTTCCTATAAATATTTTAAATTTTGAAATGATTTAAATAAAGCAAATATAATGTAATTATTCCTGTGGAAAAATATATCTGTACACTGAGAATGTATGTCTCCATGATTGGTTTAATAAACAAGCTGACAGGCCAATATTTGAACAGAACAATGTTAGACATGAAAATACAAATGAGAATGATGGGATGAGGAAGGGCAGAGTCAGAGAGTCACCAAACACACAGAGAATGAGTCAGACATACAAAATGGGATAGTGGTTAAATTCATGGGCCTTGGGGAAGCATTTAGATTAATATAAATGTATTAAGTTTTAAGAGCTAGTTATTAATGGGCCTGAATTATTGGACAATCCTTTAAAAATTATATTAAGTCTCTGAGTCAGTAATTGGTGCAGTGACTGCCAGTTATTTGTGAGAAGGCAGTCAGGACAGGAAAACTCCACATATAAATTATAGCATTTACCCCTTGTGAACCTTCCCCCAACACCCCTCATATACTTCTTCTTAATCTCTTTCAAAGTCATGGCCTCTTGATTGTTGTTTTTATGTCTGATTGCCCAAACAAGAACTGAACAAGAAAGATATCAATGAATAGACATGTTAGTGTCTATCTTTTCTTTTTAATAATTTATTTTTATTTTATTAGCATTAGTATTTTGCCTTCATTTATTTCTATGTAAGGGTGTCAAATCTTGGAGTTACAGATAGTTGTTAGCTGCCATCTGTGTGCTGAAAATTAAACCTGGGTCCTCTGAAAGAACAGTCAGTGCTCTTAATCACTGAGCTATATTGTAGAATCTTAGATAAATGCATGTTATTTATTGAGGGCTTGGGAGGTAATTTATCTAAGTTACAGGGACTTTTTTTTCCCTTCAGAGAAACTTGTATTAGCTATGGTGAATAAAACAACAGTTTAGGTAAGCTGAAAATTCTGGCAGCTACAAAGATGAGGGAGATGTTAAAAAAGAACCTCATGCTTAAAACAGAAAGGAGTTCAAAGGATACTTGATCTTGGGCTATTGTGTCCCAAAGAAGGGGTACATAATTAAAAATCAGTGAAAGTTTGTTACAAAAAAAATCTTCAAGACTAAAAGTGAAGTAGATGAGGCAGCTGAAGGAAGCCACCAAAATATCTGACCAAGAGGTGTTTTTAGGCTTTTACAAGACCTTGAGCTTACCACTCTCTATGCTCTAGCCATTAAATTAAACCCAGGGAAGGAAGGGATTTCAGGCTTCCTCTGAGTACTGATTTTTCTCTTATATTAATCATGATGCTTTATGTCAGTCCCACTTTCTATGTCACAGTAGTATACACTGTCATTTATAAGATTTAAAAAGTAAATAATATAAAAGAAAACTCTAAAACTTAAGACAAATGTATGAGGGCCTGAGGAAAATCTGTCCATTACATTTACAATGAAAGTAGAAAGAAATTTCAAAATTCCCCTACTATTTTTCTCAGTGATGAGGAAAAAAAAGAGATGCTGCTAATAAATAGATATAATAGATACTTTGGAAACTTAATAGTTGTAAAACTCTTTGAAAATAAAAAAGAGGACAGAATATCTTATGTGCAAGGTACATAATTAGTTTAATGCCCTTAATCAGTGAGTAGAGGAAAGAAATCAGGATAACTGGGAATTTACAGGAAGATTTTGGATCCATTGAAAACACAAGATAAGATAATCACATATTCCCTATCCCAAAACAGACAAAGACAATAAATTTATCCAAGTAATATTAACATAAAACCCACAATTTAAGAATAAAACCCTCAAATTAATTTAAGAGCAAAACCCACACAATTAATTTAAAAATAAATTTTCCTGAAGCCATTAATTTCAAAGAAAGAAACTCCTGTTTATACAAAAACTACAGCTCTACTCTTAAATGAAATAAAATATAGTTTATTCTGGACACATTTTTAGTAACAATGGACTGGAAACACATATTTTTATTACCCCAAATTTCATGTTCCAGTTTAAAAGCAATTTCATGATTTTTTTTATAGTTTTACAAAAGAAGTTGTAAATCAAGTCAAGTTTAAAATATGTTGGTAGTACATTGAAGAAGTAGATACAGAGAGAGGGGGAGGGTTTTCTCTAGGCTCAAGATGCTAACTGATGGCATTCGTAGCTTTTGGGTTGGTGGAAGCTGTTAATAGATTCTAAATGGTATTTGTCTGTTAGTTACAAATGCTAGTTTTGACACAGAGGTAGGCAATGAATACCTATTTTGGAAGTCTAAAATGAGCATAAGATAAGGTAATTAGCTTCTGGCTCTGTAACAGTTTAGTATATCCACAGTACTGAATTTCTCATCAGTGAATCAGTCTCTACAGCTTCTTTTCAGGAGTTTTCATTCTCACTGTCCATAACTACTACAATATTGTACTCAACACAAAGGAAAACTTCATTCACTAACTGATTGCTAGACTTATTTTATGAATTCTCACAGTACAACTCTAACTCTACATGGAGGAAAACTTTCTACTATATCTTTTATTTTGTACATGAAAAATAAATAATATATTGGATTAAATTTAAAACTCAGAACTGAAGATGTAAGTCAAACATTTGTGCTATAAACATAAAAGCTGTAGGACTAAATGTTGTGAAAAGTCACTTGTTTGTTCCCAGCAGCTCAGCCCCTAAATAATCACACACTGCTTAATTGAATCATTGCTTGGCCCATTAGCTCTAGCTTCCTATTTTCTAACACTTATATCTCAATTTAACCTATTTCTAGTAATCCGTGTATCACCACATGGATGTGGCTTACTGGGTAAAGTTTTGGCATCTGTTTCTGGTGGGGCTACATGGCTTCTCTCTGATTCTGCCTTCCTTTGACCAGCATTCAGATTAGTTTTCGCTGCCTACCTCTATTCCCTGCACAGGCCCAAGACTGGTTCTTTATTAACCAATGGTTTTCACACTATACAGAGGGAAATCCCACATCACTCCCCCTTTTCTGTTTAAATAACAAAACAAGTATCAAGCAAGAATTACAGCTAATATATATATATATATCTATATATCTATATATATATGTATATATGCCAATCAACATTTTATTAAAATAATACAAGTGACAGGATAAAAGACTATTGTCCCACATCACTCCCCACTTTTCAGAAAACAATAACTCTGAATCTAATATCCTTTGTTTATGTTTTCCCTTCACCATTTTCCATAAAAACTTGTAACCATCATTCTAAACAAAGGAAAATATCCATAGTTCATTTTGGTGGGGGGAATGTGGGTATAGTTTTACAGGCTAGTTCCTGCTGATTGGGGGCACTGATAATCTCTTGGGGACCTAAAGAAAATTTAGAATTATGATCAAGTTATGACTGGCATATCCTCTGAGGCTTGATCAGCAGGGACAGCGATCTTGAAACTGTTCTGTATATAGAACTCAGACATCTGGGCCATCTGATCCTATCAGAGATGTCTCAGGGTATCTTCCTTGATCAAACCTGGTTTTTCTTAACTTAGAATGAATCCACAGCCTCTCATTTCCTGTGGAAACAAAAGCAAAGCCTCTTCTTGAAAATAACATACTTTTTGACTTCAATTTTGAAATCAAGGTGTTTTCAAAATACCTCTATTGGATAAATTCAGCTGTAGGAGGGAGGCTGATTGTTTGTTTCCAGCCGTCCAGCAAGCATAGACCCAAAATAATCACAAAGAAACTGTCTTAATTAAAACACTGCTTGTCCCATTAGCTTTAGATTATTATTAGCTACTACATATTAAATTAACCCATTTCTATTAATCTGTATATCACCATGAGATCATGGCCTACCAGCAAAGTATCAGCATGTCTATCTCTGGCAGTAGCTCCATGGCATCTCCATGACTCTGCTCTCTTTCTTGCAGCATACAGCCTAGCCTTTCCCACCTTATTCTGTTCTGCCCTTGCCATAGGCTCAAAGCAGTTCTTTATGCATTAGCCAACAAAAGCAACACATAGCCAGAAGGATCTCCCAAAATATTCAGCAGCATTTATAAACAAATATCTTTTAGCAGCTGTTGCTCCTTCCTCACCATTCAAACAATTCAAAGAGAGCATAATAACATGCAGTATCCAGATTCTCTGTATATTTTCAATCTTTACATTGCTTTATTGTAAATTCTATTTCTTTTATTTTTATTTTTAATTTTTGGCTTTTTAAGACAGAGTTTCTCTGCATATCTTTGTCCTGGAAATCACTCTGTACACTAAGCTATCCTTGAACTCACAGAGATCTGTCTGCCTCTGCCTCCCAAGTGTTGGGATTTAAGGTATGTGTCACCACACCCAATTACTCTCTTTTTTTTCTTTTTTCTTTTAAAGACTTTATCCTTTTTTCTTTCCAAAGCCTACATACATTTTTACACATAGTGTAACTTGTCTAGATGCTTTCTGTCTGAAACTATTTTACTGTATCTCTATTTTTCTGACCACATGTGTCTTTAATATGTTAAGTGATATGGCTTGGATTAAAGCCATGACTTTGACAGCTGGATCCAGCTCATTTCTTACCTTTCTGAGATTCTAGCCTCATGGCAGAGGTACTTGCCAAAGCCACATTTATTGCAACAACTCTATGGCATTTCAAGTTTTCTGCCACCACCAAAAACTATGCAGTCAGCTTTTCATCAATATCATTTAAGTGTTTCATGGCAGGACATAGTAAAAGATCTGCAGGATTTTGCAGCTAAGGTTGAGTCAGGAAACCTCTCTTAAATGAGAGTTCTTGCCTCTAGCAAACAGAGCCCACCTAAGAAAGTGCTGCTATCAATGAGCTGTGCTTAAATATATTCATTTCTGTCTAAAATTATTTCCCAAGTTCTCTCAGGTTTTATGTGGATGTAGATGTCCATGTGGGCATCATTCTTTCTATACTGCCTGGCTACTGTTCAATAAGCATGTTATTAAAAATAAAAAAGTGACAAGATAAAAGACCATTGTCCCACAGCACCATAGTATCTATCAGAGTTTTCCATGAAGCAGGAAATTTTACTAAAGTAAGGAGCAAGTACATTCAAGCAACTTCAAAAAAAGGGGCAACAAATCACAGAGACTACTGGTTACCTAGGTAATAACCCAAAGTCAGTCTCTTTCATGAAATAGGAACCCTGTAAAATGGTCTCACCTTTAGAGAAGTTCAGCAATCATTTCTCTGTGGGTCCTACATGTTCAGTTTACACAGCATACAATCAAGCAGTCCAGGCAAGGGCAGTCTCTTACCAAAATGGCTAGAAAACTCCATAAGGAGACTATTCAAAGCCCATCTTCCTCCTGAAGTAGATTGGTCCTGCCAGGAGCAGATGTGTTTTACTGTCATAAAAGTCCTAATTTCTTATGCATATTAAATTCGATATTCTGTAGTCTTTGAAAGTTTTGAAGAATGGCTATCCTTCTGAAATACATATCTGTCCATCTAGAAAATTTAAATAACATGACTACAAGCTTGGCTATTATAGACGATTATCTATTAACCTATATTTTTTAAATTATACATTTTGTTTTTAATTGAGCTGCACAAACAGAAGACCTTAATCAAAAGCAGAAAAATACATATCACAGAATTGACCTTAAATTTGTATCAACAAACAAAGATCCATACCAATGCAAAGCATCCATCTCTACAGGATATCTCCCTTTAAATATAAATATAAAAAAATATGGGCATAGTTATCTAGACTACATTCTGCTGACTGAGGCACTGTTATTTCATGGTGTATCCTATATGCTAGTTTAATCTCAGTCAGAAGTTGGGCAAAGTAATTTTTGGGGGAGTTTACACAGCAACCTTTTAGGGGGTCATGATGCATCAAATTACAATAATCTGGAAGTATTCTACAGGTTCTCATCCTCTGTGGAAACAAAAGAAGAACCTCTTTTCCAAAGCAGCATATGCTTAGATCCAAATTTTGAAGACAAGACAAATTTAAAGTATATATGTTGGTTTACCTTAGCAATCCCCAGAATCAAATGTCTCTCTGCAGTCAAAAATTTAAAACAAAACACAATAATATACATAATCTAGCCTCTCTGTGAATTTTCCATCATTATGTGGCTTATTTGTTTTTACTCTAATATTTTAATACACAGATTACTAGAAATGAGTTAAATTAAGATATAATTGTTAGGAAATAAGAAGATAGAGCTAATGGGCCAAGCAGTGATTTAATTAATACAGTGTCTCTGTGGCTATTTCAGGGCTGAGCAGTCAGGAACAAAGAAGGAGCTCCTCATAACTAATTGGAGACAACATGGTGAAATAAATCTTTGTAAAACCTAAGAAAGCTGGAAAGGAATTCTAGACACTAAACCACAATGTTTAGTGGCATTTTTTCCCTAAAAGTGAGACCATCTTTTGTGCTTCCTGCTTCATAAAAGAGTGTGCTAGACATTCTGCAAGACACAGAAGAAAGTGACTGACAAACTGCCAATATATGTGGAATCTTTGAAATGTTCTGCTTCATGGAAGTCTGCTGCATACTATGGGCCTGTAGGCTGAAGATGCATGCTCCAACTGTATGGAAGAATTTTCGGTGACTGTTCAGGCAGCAAGATGTCTCTGTAAATTCTAGCATTTTGGAAGTTGCTTACAGTGTACTTCTTGTTAACTTAGGTAATAGTATATTCTTCTGGGATCTTTGATTGGAGATTTGATTAAAGAATTGATAGAGTTTTCATTAGCTATGATAAAAGATAAAGTAGATATGAATATTGTAACTGTAGTTCTTGCTTGGTAACTGTTTTATGGTGTAGGAGGTCCTTCTGTATTTGTGTTGCTTTCATTGGTTGAATAAAGAAACTGCCTTGGCCTTTTGATAGGGCACAACTTAGATAGCTGGGAAAAAGAGAACTGAATGCTGGAAGAAAGAAGGCAGGCAGTGATAGAGACAAAGAGCCGCCATGGAGTCACCAGAGTCAGACATGCTGAATGTTTGCCAGTAAGACATGACCTCATGAAAAACAAAGATAAATAGAAATGGGTTAGATCAAGATGTGAGAGTTCGCCAAGAAAAGGCTAGATATAATGTGCCAGGCACTAATTTAATTAATACAATTTCTGTGTGGTTATTTCAGGTGAAAGCTAGCCGGGCGACTGGGAGTGAGGTGGCCAGAATGCAGCCCACTCCTCTTACTACAGTTTTATGTAATTTTACTATGTTAAGGTTTAAACCTTTTTTATTTAAACAGAAAAGGGAAAGTGATGTGAGATTCCCCTCTCTATGCTGTGATTACTATTAATGAATAAAGACACTACCTTGGCCTGTTGATATGGCAAAACTTAGATAAGTGGGGAAAACTAAACTGAATGCTGGTAGAAAGAAGGCAGAATCAGGGATAAGCCATGGCACCACTACCAGAGACAGATATGCTGAAACATTGCTGGTAAGCCATGAACTTATGGTGATTCACAGATTAATGGAGATGGGTTAAATTAAGATGTAAGAGTTAGCCAATTAGAAGCTAGAGCTAATGGTCCAAACAGTGATCTAAATAATACAGTTTCTGTGTGATTATTTTGGTTCTGGGCAGTTGGGACAAACAAGCAGCATCATTACAAGAGTTCTGCCCATCTGTAAACCTGTAAACCACAATAATGACCAGCAAGATAAAGTATTCCTAAAGGTAAAATATTGGCACTCATATCTTTACTGTAACAAACAGTTTTGTACTGTACTTAATGTCTGCTCAACAGGAAGGAAATTATGATTCTTACTCAAAATTTAGCCATCTATCTGAGACTAGTGTGGTTATGGAACTTAGAGGAAAACCTAGTACCAAAACTTTCTTTGACTGGCATAATCCCTATTTACATTTGAAATATTTATCCTTATAAACACAGAGGAATGTACATCTCACTCCCAACCAAAGATGCTTCTTTTGCAACAGATGAAGAATGCTACAGGAAATCCCAACTGGTCAAAATGCAAACACAATTAATCACAGGATCCCTAGTCCAAAGAAGTACATCTAATAAAAAAAAGACCCTATACTTAAAACTCAGAGAGCATTGCAGAAAAGAAATAAAAAATACTACAAGAGCCATAGAACAAGAAAGACTTCTGTGTAGTTGTTTCTACTAGAAATGACAAGGAAGTTATACACATGATATTTTAACAATATGGCTTCCTAAATAAGATGAGAACAGTGACTATACAAAAGGTATGTCAATGTAGAATGGGAAAATCTTATAGGCTCTGACTCCTGGATGAAGAACTAGAAGAAACTAATGAAAGTCATGAGAGGAAGAGGTATTCTTCCTTAAGAATGAACCTCACAATTGGTTATCCAACATTAAGGAGTCAACCCTGAAATCTTTTGCATACAACCAACACTAAATGAACTCAGCATATATTCTTTACAAAGCTATGAATTCACACACATGTACATACACACATGCAACCATAACTCTAAAAGAAAATGGAGGGTTTAAATTTGAGAAAGAGTCTTGGGGTCCAGCCTCAACAGGGTTCACACATTCTAGAGTAGGGACATGTTGATTAGAAATATCAGGTAGCCAGAATAGAGGTGCAAAAGAAATATACAGAGAAACAGAATAGAACAGGGAGGGAAGTCCAGTGACTATTGAATTTTTCCACATTCATTTTCCGTATGTTTATATATCCCAATTCAAAAAGGATGGGGGAAGACCAAAGATTGCTTCAACATGATACAGATCAATTGTCTCTTCAATACCTGAAGCATCAAGCAATTGTACTCTGAGTTAAGTATTTTGTTGTTTAGCCAGGACATGTAGAGTTGATACCTTAGGCCAAGCATCCTGTAGGCAGTCACTCCCTGGGTCAAACCTCCTGTCATATTGATGTGGGATTCCCCTCTGTATGCTGTGAATACCATTGGTTAATAAAGGAACTGTCTTGGGCCTTCACATAGCAGAGCTTAGGTAGGCAGTGGAAACTAAACTAAATTTTTGGAGAAAGAAGGCAGAGTCAGGGAGAAACCATGTAGCCCCACAGGAGACAGATGCTGAAATTTTACCCGGTAAGCCACAGCCACATGGCAATACACTGATTAATAGAAATGGGTTAAATTAAGATGTAATTGTAAGCAAATAAGAAGCTAGAGATAATAGTCTACGCAGTGATTTAATGAATACAGTTTTTCTGTGGTTATTTTGGGGCTGAGCAGTCAGGAACCTGTTGACTGAGGTTTCTACCCTGCCCAGTTCCCACAGTCATTAAGTCTCAAAGAAATCACACAGAGGTCTACATTAACTATAAACTGATTGGCCCATTATATCAGGCTTCTTATTAACTCTTACAACTTATATTAGACCATTATTCTTGTCTATGTTAGCCATGTGTCTCAGTACCTTATTCAGTGAGGCAGTCACATCTTGCTTCTTCTGTGGCAAGGTCAGGACTACAGAGGAATGGCTTTCTTCTTCCCAGAATTCTCCTGTTCTCATTGACCCACCTTTACTTCCTGTCTGGTTGTCCCACCTATAAGTCCTGCCTGGCTGGCCAATCAGCATTTATGTAAAATATAATTGACAGAATACAGACCATTGTCCCAGACCAGGAACCAAGAAGTGGGCTCCTACTACATCGTATCTTTGGAGGAACAGGAATAGGCCTGATATCTGTGACCTTTAGACAAGGTAGAATGGACCCACATCTGTGACTTCCTGCAAAGGAGTAAGAGGAGTATGGGGAGGAGGAAATGTAACAGAAGAGATGACCCAACAAAATCTCTCTCTTCAGTAAATGTTGTTGGGGAAAACTAGACAAGAACAATCCAAAACTTGACAAAATTTTTATACTGACAGGGTTCAGACAAAGAATATGATTTTTAAAAGAATATGCAAAGACAGCTCATCACACAGATGTCCCTAAGTAAAAAATTAACATAAAAATATCACTATTGACTAACCATGATTTCATCTTTATCCCATTTATCTAGACATCTGGATTCTTTTTATTATCTACAAATACAGACATTCAGGTGGCCATCTTCAACTATTAAAAAGAAACAATACTCTAATATCTGTCAATTCCAGATTATACTGTACTTGTTGTTCCAGGATAGAATATTTTTTAAAGAAACACTCAATGTGAGATATAAAATAGCTTTAAATGAGTAGCAAACTAATTTCAAACTCATATGAATTATGTTTTCTTCTTTAGAATGAACTATAAGTCTTAAATACAGATAAGTAAAACCATCAATCCACTGTTCTGGCTAGTTTTATATCAAATTGACAAAAGCTAGAGTCATCTAAAATGGGGTAACTTTAATTTAGAAATGCTTTCATAAAATCCAGCTAAGGCATTTTCTTAACTAATGATTTATGGGTGAGAGCACAGTCCATTATGAGTTGTGGCATTTCTTGGATATTGGTCCCAGGTTATATACAAGCTGAACAAGCCAAGAGGAGCAATTCAGTAAGTAGTTCCCTTTCATGGCCTCTGCTCAGTTTCTGCATTCATGTTCCTAACATGTTTATGTGAGGAAGACTGATGTGAAAGTACAAGTCAAATATAACTTTCCTTCACTACTTACTTTTGGTCATGGTGTTTCATCACAGCAATAGAAATCCTAAGACACAGTTTTCTATTCTTTATTATCCAAAGGAAAACTTTCTTGATAGCAGTTATACCTACCTTTTCCTTTGCTGTACCAGACAAATTTATTTGTAAATTTTGCTCTATTTTTTCTGTTAAAAATACTTTGTGTCCAGATAAACAGAACACAACTTTCTGTTTACTGTTTCCCTCACAATTATGTAGAAAATCTCTATTATAGCCAGATATGTCATAGTATTCTTCAATTAAACTTAAACTGTCTGTCTTTTATCCTGATCTTATAAACCATATCCTGTAACTTCTTTAAATATTAGATCCTATATGATCCATGGGGCATCAGTAGGGAACTGATACACACTAACTGATTATAATCAAATCTGTCTTCTGTTTTATTTCTCTTAAGCCTCTTCTCATGTTTGCTTCTGAAAGAAAAATAGTACAAAAATTCTCTGAAATCCCTACTCGAATATACAGTAGATTGTTTTTCTCCTTATTCCTTTCTCTGATGTGAAAAACCATTCTCTTACTCTTTGCCAAAGTTTTACTTTTTGTCTTAAAAAGTACTATATTCTTTCACTATATGTGTGAATGTGGACATGGTGGTTCACTCTTATGCTTCAGAATGTTTTTTCTGCACTTGGAATTTTCCTGTATCCTTCAATGGGATGTCTACTTTGTTTCTTCCAGAACTCAAGAAATTATACTTCAAGAAGTATTCAATAAAGATACTGGTCAAATTTTCCCAGAAATAAAAAAAGACACAAAATTCTAAACTGGAGCAAAATTTGCATGAGACATTTAAACCAACTATATCATCTACTATTTATGCCAACAGAATCCAATACCCAACTTAATTAACCTTCATTGACGTACCAACATAGATAAAAAGGATGTTGGAGCCATAGGTATTATCTTCATATGTTTTCAGTTTAAAAGTTACTGAAAAAGGATAATTCCTTCAATATTTCCATATAAAATTAAAAGGTATGCATTTAGAGGGAGAAATTATGCAAGAAGGAAAGGAGTTATATATAAGGTAAACAAAATAACTATGATTGCATCTTAGTATATATTTCTACTGATAAAAATGTTCCTTTGTGATTAAAGAATGCTGAGGTTACAGATCTACTATATGAAAAACTAAGGTGTCAGAATATTTTTATGATTGTACACTAAAAAAGAGTTTTCAATCCTAGAAAAATACTTAGATTCATTATAATATTCTTTCTTTTGTGTGTTTGTGTTTGACTATGCCCATTGAGGAATTCTCTATAGGATTATGAAAAAAGTCCTATATGAAAGTTTTCATTTACCTTGATTTGTGAGAGCAAAAGATAACCTTACCCTATGATTATATCCTCACCTCAAAAATGTTCATAGAGTTTTCTTTAAAATGTAGTAAAATAAGTATTCACAGAATCCTTTTTGCTGTTATCTCCTTGCAGGACAGCATATTTCAATATCTTTTTGGAGTTCACGTGGTTCTGCAGGATAAACTTCTGGTTAAATTATCTTTTTATATTAACTGAATTTGTTACTTTACAGAAAGAAGAGGTGAGAGGAAATGTTAACCTAGTAACAGGTTTTGTGTGTTCATGCCAACTTCTGCATGAATGCAGATACAATATCCATGTCCATTCCAGGATTTACTCAGAAACACAATGAGAACCAGGTGCCATGTGAGAAACTACACAAGCAGACTCAGGAAAATGTCATTTCTAGAGATTTAATAATGGCACTATTGGTACCTATGTCCATGTAACAAATTCCTAAGGAGCACAGACAATGGCGTTTGTTTCACAACAATGCAAAGTCCTTCACAGTGGTTACTTCTGCATTCAAAAATAGAGACTATATACAGACTCTTCACCAACAGTTTGGTACTGTTGACTCACACCAATTATTTTTTTAATTA
>PVIU01017955.1:0-40357 GCA_004026605.1 Ondatra zibethicus
GCCTAGGAAGGCGTGCATTCAAAAAGACTCGGTTCTCAAAAAGATAATACATGCAGAAGAGATAGGTCCTGGTGTCATTGTTGATGGGTTCTCCATCTGCCAACTTTCGCCGCCACATTCAGAGAGTCTGGTTTGATCATATGCTCATTCAGTCCCAGTCCAGCTGGATTGCTGGATTGCTACTGAGACAGTGTGTCCTGGGTTTCACACAACTGTTTGTGATTCCTTCTTTAGGTAGCCGAAGAACTTCCTTGATGCTTGTGGCAGAGACTGCCAGTTTTTAAGCAGTTGGTTTCTCCATGCTTTTGATTTTTTTTTTAAAAAAGGGACTGTTAGCATTGTTGTTATTTTGCTATTGTTTCTGACCATTTTGGTGAGTTCATACTAGTCCCCCCCCAAAAAAAAAGCAACAACCTATCAGGGTTGACAGCTAGCTCATCCCTTTAAAGTCTAAACTCTCAAGCAAATCGACAAGAATAAAAAGTAATGGTGTGAAAATTTTCCTAATTTGATTAAGATAAACTTCTCATTCACCTCCAATTCCCATTTGTTATTTTCATCCTGAAAAGCACAGAGAAAGAATGTGTGGATGATGTCACCGGTAGAAAGATGAAGGCTACCTTTCTGCAACAATTTTTTAAAATATCCTCTGAAGTCATCTTAATATCTACCATGGGACTTAAATAGTTAAAAACAGACTGTCGTTAGCTCCCAATAGTCAAAAGTTAGAATGTACCTGTTACCTTAGAGAGTGGGGTTGTGCAGCTATTTGCTTGGTATTACTATAAAACTATATTTGCTGGAGACTTTTTATAATTAGTAAAATGATTATAGGAAATTAAAATAATTAGAAGTATTTGATACAAGAAAGATGATTTTGCTTCGATGAATTGAATCCATGTTTCAGAAAAAAAACTTTTGAGTAGTCACATATAAAGTTTAACCTACCATTCACTGTGCATCAGTAAGCCTTAAAAGGATTTCTCAGGTATAGATAGAGATTATAACTTAAAATTCTTAAAAACATTAAAAACTATAGTATCCTTTACATATAGCATAAGCTGTATTACAACCCTAATTTTCTTATAGGAGAAGTTCTAAAAATTTTGATGTAATAATACCTGAAGTTAGTTTTATAATTTGTTTCTTACTAAAATCTTTGTTCCTTCAAAATTCAAACATTTTAGGTTGAGTTCTATAAATTCAACCTATAAAAGGAAATGATAAATTGCTATACCTATTTCCTTCACACAGGCAATTTTCAAAATTACTGTTCAGTATATTTAATTACTTAAAATTACTCTGAAATTATTCTTCAAAAATAAAATACATTATTATAATAAGAAATCACACTTCAAAACTGAGAAAAAGAAAATTGCACTCAGAAATATATAGCTTATAACTGATTTATTTGAGTATCAAACTGGTAATCCAATTTTGACAAGACAGGTGACAAAAGTTACTGTCCATGGCTCTAATTCTGTTTAACACTTTTATATGGTTATTAGGAAGGTCTTGGGAATTTTGCAGCTTTAAAAAAATGTACTATAGATGAATAGGAACTTATGGAATCCTTTTAAATACAGCACTGATGTTTTAAAAGGTAATCGTTTGAAAAGCAAAAGGTGCTTCTTTTCTTTGTTTTCAGTCAAGCTTCCTTTGAAGATGTCAGAAAGTGGGGTAGCCATGAGCCTTGAGTCAGACTGCAGTGCTGGCATGGTCCCATGCTTAGTGTGCAGCAAGGGTGCATGAATGGGAAATTCACAGTCTTCTTCACTAAGTAGAAGTGTCAGAATGCTGGTGGCCCCAAATATCCCTTACCTAATACTATGTTCTCTACTTTCAGCATCCTCCAGAAACTACTGATAAACACATTGTCTGAAGCATCGTAATGTTTTCTTATTTTAATCTGATTCCCAAATCAAATCAACATAGAATATTCTTTGGATGCATTAATTAACTCTGCTTTTCTAATAATCAAAAGGCTTTCTCTATTTCAAGCTCTGAAGCCAAGCTAGCCACAAAGATGTGATGAGGGCAATGGACACTCCTGAACATTCCCTGTGACTCTTCCATCTTTAGTCTGCAAGAACCACAACAGACACTTCTTGGTCTTTTGTGTTCTTTTTTTAAATTTTATTTTGATCTTAAAACTACATTTTGTTGTTGGTTTTTCAAGATAAAGTTTCTCTGTAGCTTTGGAGCCTCTCATAGAACTCAGTCTGTAGACCTGTAGACCAGGCTGTCCTCAAACTCACAGAGATCCTCTTCCCTCTGTCTCCTGAGTGTTGAGTGTGCCAACACCACCTGGTCTCAAAACTACTTTATTAAAGCATGGATTGCATGCCACAAAATACATCTACTCCAAATGTACATTCTATTTTGTTTTGGTAAACTTATACCATTTTCCAAACCTCCATACTATTTACTCTTAGGTCACTCCCTGAATTCTTAAAAAAGATACATTTTGCCCATTTCAGTTAATTTCTATTGCCATTTCAAGCCTAAAAGATTAATGGTCTGTATATATATAGCTTAGAAGACTGTCTGTTTTCTTTTTTAAAAAAAATTTAATAAACAGAGGCTTTTTATTTAGGTACTGATGCCCAAGAGCACTCCCAAGACACAGGCCCTAGCAACATCAGCCAAAGGTTTATAAAGGCAAAACCCACAAGATTACATGTATTCTGTCTACATGTAGACAGGCTCTAATTTTAATATATATATCTTATAGCTGCTCTGGTCATAATTTAAACAGAGTAAAGAGTTTTAATTATAAAACAAAAATAACAGTCTTATGGCCTACTATATTTCTAAAACAACAAATTTTACAAGATCAATTGATTTAAAAATAGTCCTCAACATTGGGGGTGGGTAGGGGGCTGCTAGGGTACAGCCTATACCAGTCCTCAACATTGGGGGTGGGTGGGGGCTGCTAGGGTACAGCCTATACCAGTTAGGGGCTTACATGTTAGAGTATTTTTTTTTTTATTTTTGGTCTCTCAAGAATACTTTACATGTAATGTTAACCATCACATTGGTAAGCAGAACAAGAAGAAAGTTTTAACAGTAAATGTAGCTGAAACAAGTTATATGAAGTGAAAGCTTAATAATACTCCTAACTTTCAAGCATATTGAGAGTAAGTATGATGTGTAAATGTATAAGCTCCTGGATCTTTGGGGTTGGGGTTGCTGTGGTTGGGGTTTTGGTTTGAATTGTGTTTTTTTTTTTTAATTTTCCATTCAAAAATTTACACTTCTTCCCCTCCTCCCGTTACTCTCCTGATCCCCCAACCACGCTTCTCCCTCCCCTTCCATCCTTAAGAGAGGGCAGGGTACCCTGCCCTGTAGGAAGTCCAAGGCCCTCCCCTCCTCCATCTCGGCCTAGGAAGGTGTGCATCCAAATAGACTAGGGTTCCAAAAAGCCAATACATGCAGTAGAAACAAGTCCCAGTGCCATTATCGATGGCTTCTCAGTCCGTCCTCATTGGCAGCCACATTCAGAGAGTCTTATTTGATCACATGCTCATTCAGTCTCGGTCCAACTGGATTTGATGAGCTCCCATTAGATCAGGCACACTGTCTCAGTGGGTGGACCAACCCCTCGTGGTCCTGACTTCCTTGCTCATCTTCTCCCTCCTTCTGTTCTTCAACTGGACCTTGAGAGCTCAGTTCATTGGTCTGATGTGGATGTGGGTCTCTGTCTCTATCTCCATCTATCACCGGAAGAAGATTCTATGGTGATATTCGATTTAATCATCAGTGTGATAGTGGGGCAAGGCTAGTTCAGGCACCCTCTTCTCTGCTGCCCAAGGACCTAGCTGAGGACATCACCGTGGACACCTGGGATCCCCTCTAGAGTCAAGTCTCTTGCCAACCCTAATAGGGCTCCCTTAATGTAGATATCTTCTTCCCTGCTCCTATATCCGCCCTTCCTTCATCTCCACCCTCCCACTCCCCCAAGCTCTCCCCAATCCTTCCCTTCTCCCTTCTCCTTCCCCCCTCCCCTTCCGCCAACCCCACTCCCACCCCAACCTCCACCCCCGTGCTCCCAACTTTTGGCCAGTGATCTTGTTTGCTTCCAATTTCCAGGAGGATCTATATATGTTTTTCTTTGGGATCACCTTGCTATTTGGCTTCTCTAGGCTTGTGAACTATAGGCTTTATGTCCTTTGTTTAGGGCTAGAGTCCACTAATAAGTGAGTACATACCATATTCATCTTTTTGGGTCTGGGTTATCTCACTCAGGATAACGTTTTCTATTTCTATTCATTTGCATGCAAAATTCAAGATGTCATTGTTTTTTACCACTGAGTAGTACTCGAATGTGTATATATTCCAAAGTTTCTTTATTCATTCTTCCATTGAGGGGCATCTAGGTTGTTTCCAGGTTCTGGCTATTACAAACAATACTGCTATGAACATATTTGAACAAATGCTTTTGTAGTATGATTGGGGATCTCTTGGGTATATTCCCCAGAGTGGTATTGCTGGATCCTGAGGTAGGTTGATTCCCAATTTCCTGAGAAACCACCACACTGATTTCCAAAGTGGTTGCATAAGTTTGCATTCCCACCAGAATTGGATGAGTGTTCCCCTTACTCCACATCCTCTCCAGCATAGGCTATCATAAGTGTTTTTAATTTTAGCCATTCTGACAGGTGTAAGGTGGTATCTCAAAGTTGTTTTGATTTGAATTTCCCTGATTGCTAAGGAAGTTGAACATGACTTTAAGTGTCATTAGGCCATTTGAACTTCTTCTGTTGAGAATTCTCTGTTCAGTTCAGTAACCCATTTTTTAATTGGGTTAATAAGTATTTTAATGTCTAGTCTCTTGAGTTCTTTATATATTTTGGAGATCAGAACTTTGTCTGATGTGGGGCTGGTGAACATCTTCTCCCATTCAGTAGGATGCCTTTTGTCTTAATGACAGTGTCCTTTGCTTTACAGAAGCTTCTCAGTTTCAGGAGGTCCCATTTATTCATTGTTGCTCTTATTGTCTGTGCTACTGGGGTTATACGTAGGAAGTGGTCTCCTGTGCTCATGTGTTGCAGTCTACTTCCCATTTTCTCTTCTATCAGGTTCAGTGTGGTTGGATTTATAGTGAGGTCTTTGATCCATTTGGACTTGAGTTTTGTGCATGGTTATAGATATGGATCTATTTTCATTCTTCTACAGGTCTGTCTGTTTTCTAATGAGAGACAGAAAGTGGATGGATCGGTGGATCTGGACAGGAGAGGAGGTGTGGGAAAACGGAGCAATATAGGAAGGAAAAATCATAGTCCGGATATATTATATGAAGAAAATCTATTTTTATGAAAGAAAAATGGAGAAAAGAAATGTCACTGAATGCTGAATGTCCAGTTTCTTAACATCCGTCAAACACTATATATTTTTATTGCATCTATTCTCATGATTTTTACCTGCTTTCTCATAATAATTTAATTTTCATTTCCCTAATGATTGAAAAAGTTTAAAATATTTATGAAGAGGCCCCAAATGTGAGCCTCTTGTCAACTTGTCTGATAGAGAGTTTGGAGGTTGTTCAGAATGGTTGACAAGTATAGCTGCATGTCCTGACTCAGGAAGTGATTACCTAGTTCTTTTGATATGAGAATTACTCACACAAGTAGATCCATTCCATCCTGGCAGATGATCAGGATATGCAAGTGTACTTCTGCTCCTTCTTTAATAATTATGAGGTTACCTGGGGAATGGTTGCCTTCAGGATACTTGGTCTAGGATAGCTTCATGGCCTAAACAACAAAATGCTAATGATGCCTCAAAGCTTTAAAGCAATTAACTGTTCAAGTTGTCCTTTATATCATATTAAAGAAGTCTTTTGCTGCCTTCTTCCCTTTTTGTATTGAAGTATAAAAGTGTATTAAAAAATTAAATATGGACCAGTTCAATATTCACTAAAACTCCTTCCTGGTAATTTTCTATGGTCCTTCATATTCTTTACTAATACTTCTAAATTCCTGTGCCCGTACCCTGATAAGAGGTAATTTTGTCAAGGCCTGTCCCTGACATATTTGTAGTATCTTCTTTGTAGTATCATCATGTATCTTCTTTTCTGAGTTGTCTCAAATATCCCCTCATATTTAAAAAATGAAGCCATTTTATCTTAATATTTATGCATTGATGTTCTTTGTATATTATGTGCATATTTATTTTCATTAGATATATAATCTACAGTTATTTTATGTTCACTTCAGTATTGATTTTCATGTAATTGTATTTTTGAAATTGCTTTTTTAATTAAGGAATATGTTTCCACATTTGAGCAAACCAAAAATACTTTAATTTCTTACATTTTATCACAAATACTATGCTATGCATTGTATACTCACTTCCTTCACCTCTCAGTTTGCATATGATTTCTCTAGACACTACTACTGAAGCCTTCTTCAGAGGTCAGGGCTGACCAGCTGTGTCCAATCTTTCACTGTTGTGGAAAGTCGTTGTCATCTAGGAAGTTCATGTTTGTTAACAGTATAAGCTATGGTTTTTAAAAAGTTATCCAAAAAATCTCATATTCTTTTATATAAGTTTTAACTTTGTTTG
The DNA here is from genome assembly GCA_004026605.1 of Ondatra zibethicus. Classification (NCBI taxonomy): domain Eukaryota; kingdom Metazoa; phylum Chordata; class Mammalia; order Rodentia; family Cricetidae; genus Ondatra; species Ondatra zibethicus. The sequence continues at coordinate 6,568 of PVIU01017955.1, forward strand.
CATCCAGCCTTCAGGATGCATGTGAGACAGTCCTGGATCCATACTTCTAAATCTTGCACTTGCTATTTACAGTGTCATTGTGAGACTATGGGACCATGAATTGTAGGTTGTGGTAGGATGTATCTCTTAATATTTTCTTTGTCCCTTAAACATAAAGACCAGCCAAATCCAGTGACATCAGCAGACCCTGGTACCAGCCTATTGTTGACTGAATTTTCTGTCCTGCTCAGTTCCCGCAGTTGTTAGGTCCCAACGAAATCCATAGAGGTCTACATTAACTATAAACTGATTGACTCATTACCTAAGGCTTCTTATTAACTCTTATAACTTATATTAGCCCATTATTCTTGTCTATGCTAGCCAAGTGGCTCAATACCATATCAGCAAGGCAGTCACATCTTTCTTCTTCTGTGGCTGGGTCAGGACTGCAGAAAGACGAATCCTCTTCCCAGAATTCTCCTGTTCTTGTCACCCTGCCTCTACTTCCTGCCTGGCTGTCCCACCTATACTTCCTGCCTGGCTACTAGCCAATCAGAATTTATTTAAAATATAGTTGACAGAATACAGATCAATGTCCCACACCAGCCTATAATAAACGCACTGCTTGGATAGTAAGGGAAGGTATCTTTAAAGCCAGTAAATTTTGGAGGTTTGTTTGCTGCTATAGCATACTCTGATTGATAAGCCTTCCCCAAGAACTTTCCCATGGAAATTCTTCTCCCTCTTACATAGCTTCATTTTTCTTTATAGCACTTAGTACTTGACATGTCTTGCTCACTAGCACATAAACTCTATGAATGGAGGATGCAGCTTGATTCATGGGTCTATCTATAGCATCTAAAACAAAGATCTACACACAAGAAGTACTTGTGAAATATTTATCGAATGGGGAATGTGGCCCCACATAAAAAGACATGTGCTAAATGGTCATGTCAAATATAACATATTCTTTAAAGTGGTTTCTGAGTCTGCTGTCAGGTTTTATTTTATTCTTGCTGGCCAAAACTAACAACAGCATTTGAATGTGGCTATAATTGAATTTCTTTTGATAAAAGCCCCTATCTTTAATATATAAATAAAATACTCAATCAATTGAAAGTTATTTAATTTTCCATGAATACTATTCTATGTATTGTACACACTGTTTGCTAAGCAGAGATATTACATCAGCGTTTGCAGACATAAATATGCATTTGTCCTGTATTATCTTTTATCACCATTCACTTAGATATTGCAAGATATATTACTATAGTTTGAGATCACAGAATCTTTTTTTCCTCTTTATCTTGGTTTTCATGGTCCATGGATCTCCATTTATGCTCCCGTGTTAAAAGGTAATAGATCTAATTCCTTCTTTACTTTCATTATATATGAATATCTTGACTAGGCTACTTCAATTATACAGTATGGAGCATTATGAAGACCTCAGGCCACTAACAATTCCTGCTGTTATCACCTAGGATGTTGCCTTGATGACTGCATACTCTAGCGCACTCCACAGACACTCAAACATCCCAGTGTGTTATCAGCTATCCTGGGTTTCTTTAACTGTTGGTTTAAATGTGTCATTTATATAAAAATAATTCCTTATTATTCAACATAAAACTGAAAATTGTTTTCATTCCATACAAACCTAAAATGCGTTTGTTGTTGTTGTCACCTTCAACACTAAATGCAGTCTGAGATGCTGCATTTACCCCTTTTTGGTCATTGTTCATTTGTTTGCTTACTTGATTTTTCTGTCTGATGTTACTATGGAAGCAAAGCTATATAATTTCCCTTCTTTTCACATTTTTTAAGCTATGTACCAAACTTCTCCTGGTGTACAACAAACAAGTAATATCTACTTATAAATGGTTAAAAAGAATTGATCAAATAATCTGAGAAGCCTTCCTGTAGAAGTGGGATAGGAGATAAGAACCAAAGGCTTTCTACAGTGGTTTTTGGTCATGAGTGGTTTACAACGATGAGTATGACAGCAGGGGTGGGGTAGAGTTCCTAGTTTTTCTTGGAAAAGACTCATTGAAAGGAAAGACACAGTGGCGAAGACAGATCATCACATTGTGCCAAAGACTAAGAATAAGAGTTTTATTCTAATATCTAATCATTTGAGGGAAAATCACAGTGTATCATTTGCAACACAAGAAGTCCTGCTTGGAAAACCAAAGTTTCCAATCAGGTAATAGTGACAGTTATGTGAAGTCAAGCCTTGAATCCCTCCTATACATGCTCTGATGATTTTCTAATGCTGTAAAATTATTGAGTATGGTGAGCTTGTAAAGGGGAAAGGTTTATTTGGGCTCATGATTTCATAGTTATTTTTCTATGATAAAATGGCCCCATTGCCTTTGGGCCTAAGTCTGTGCGACACAGCATGGCTGAGAGGCTAGAGATGAACAAAGTGTCCCACTGTACGAAAGCCAGGACAGAGAGGAAGAGGAAGGAATAGAGTCCCATGATCCACTTCAAAGTCCACAATTCATGTGACAAGAAGACTTTTCCCTAGGCACTTCCCATGTTTTCCAGCATCACCTACGAGAGCCATGGAGGGACTGAGCCTTTAACACATGTGTTGTTTGGTAAATTTTCAGCTACATGGGAAGTGGAATCTTGTGTCCATTAAAAGTACTGAGTTCAACCTCTACCAAAATTCATTCTACAGGGATTCAGCAAAATTATACTCTATCGTTTCTAGGATGTTGGTTCTTAAAGACAGAAACACTTTGGTTAGGAGTTGCATTAGTATAAAATTGAGATGATACTGTACATACCTGGCTGACTGTGACAGTGACTGAGAAAAATACAGAGATGAACACTGAGATGCTGAGACTCATTTGATCATGCTGTCTAAGCTCCCACAGAGGAGCAAAAATAAATCAAGTTCTGCTTCCCACTTCTCAGCAGTGAGCATAAAATATATGTGGTTGAAGTCCAAGAATCAGCATTTAGCTTTCCTGGCACTGAGGACAGTTGAGTCAAGGTACTTCCTATCGACCAGGCAGCAGTATAGGTAGCAATATTGGAGCTATTCATTATAGAAACATCATTGGCACTGAGAGAATTTCACCGTGGAGATGTTAGAGTCATCTAACATCCATGACCAGCATCAACAGATAACTGTCAGAGCAAAAATGTAGGTATTTTAAATTTTTAAAACTACTGAGTCAGAGACATTTAATAATAATCATTATTACTGAGTAACAGAGGAAATGCGAAAGAACACTTAAAATTTATAAAGCTATTAGTACTAATTATCAATACATAGATGTTTGAAGAGAAAAACCATAAATCTTCATGAATCTATAACTAAATTACTTATAAGTATCTCATGAACATAAAGTTTTAGTTACTGAATTCTTATAATTTGTGTATGTCAAAGCTAAGTTTCCAATGAATAATAGAATAACAATAATAAGGAAATTTGCTCTTCACCTTCAGAAAATTTGTAAATGAACTATCTGTCTTATTCTAAGAATGCTATACAATCTTGGATGTTGTAATATAAGGGGTAGCATGATCAGGCTTTGGTAATGCTACTAAGGTTTTATTTATAATGTTTATAAAATTTTCCAGCATTCTTCTCTGAGTGGAAGTTATTGTAACAGCTTCCTCATCACACTTATTAATGATGCTGCTGGATGTCAAGGTGCCCAGTTTATACATGGTTACTTTTCACCATGTTGGTCAAGCTGCCACAAGAGTCATGCCACAAGTAGTCTTAGCTATCTGATCTGCCAATCTGACTTGTTTTTATGTAGGAAATTAGATAACTACTCTTATAAACTCTGGTAGTTAAAAGTGAAGTACAGTCAAAATAGATTGACCTTAAATAAGCATCCTACCAGGACTTAATTTTTAACCACTCAGTTAATTATTATTTCTGTGGTACATGGATTATTTTCATCTCTTTATTCCATGTCTGTGTGTAAGCCCCAGCATGACAATGATGTCACGGAGAAAGATAACGTTTTGTGACATTAGAGTGTGATTTAAATTCAGGTTATACAAGACTTAGAATTCAAATTATTGAATAAATACAATGGCAATTATGAAAATAAATTGAAGTCAGATACCAAAGGGCAAGTAATATTTTATTCACCAGATCTGACTCACCTTCATGGAGAGGGAGAAGTAGATTATAAAGTTTTCCAAGTAATTCATTTAAGAGTATAGATACCTTTTCAGTTAGGAACTGTCCCTTCAATTTGATTTCATTTAGTCTGTATTGGTGTGATTTGTGATTGTACTACAGATTTAAAGAAGAAAAGTATAAGCTGAACAGTGTCACAGAATATGCATCAACATTTGTAGACACTGCAATGGTAAGAGACAGAGCAGTATGTTAAGAAAAATATGTAAAGCTTATGCTTTAAATCTGCTTTGCTTTTAAAATTCTGCCTTCAAAAATAACTTCAAAAATTGTTGCAAGGGTGACATTAACAAGACAGTTGATTAGAGGTGCTTGATGCTTGGCATATATTATTTCCCTTGAAACAAAATGTTCAAAGGGAGAAAACAGCCATTGCTACTGTTCTGGAGTGTTTGCAACAGGCTGTAAAAAAAAAAAAAAAACTTGGGATGTAGCAGTGACCCCATGGCCCCGTGGAGCACAAAGGCACACAATGGCCTTATAGAAAAAAAATGAATTAAATTCACACTTACTTTCTTGTTTAAGATCCAAAACAGTACATTGTAGGCCCTGAGAATCCCCACCAGTGCCAGAACCCCTCAAGTATTTGCTGCTTGGGAACCTTTCAGAAGTTTTAACTCCACCCATTTGAAGAACAGCTGGGGAAGTTGCACCGCTTTTGCCCAGAGTCACCAGAATCCTAGAACTCAGCTATTTTCTAGAGCCACTGCAAAACTTGGATCCTTTAACTGACATGTGACCTGAATCAGTAGACATACTAGTCTGACAAACTGGCTACGTGGCCTTCCAATCTTTCTCAAGAAGGAAACTTCTGACAAAAAGTAGGCTGGCAGAAGCTGCCTAGAGCTGAAGCAGTCCCCGTCTTCCCCCTGATGACTGAGGTAAACAGCCCATTCTGAGCAGGTTGGGTCCCACATCCCTAAAGGTCTATGCACAATCCTTAGAAGCCAAAGGCTACATTTTGTGCTATGTCTGCTTGCACACATTGGAGTGATTCTGACGGCACCTGGTGTTGGGGCATACTACCTTTGTTAGCAAGTCACCACCAATGACTTCGACAAGACAAACAGAATCTGGAAGGCATGCCATGTACTCACATAGGAATACCATATAAAGAATGGCTGAAAAGCCCACCCCGAACAGTGGGAAGGGGGAATGGGGGAAAACATTGCTAAAAGCTAAACAAGCAAAGACCACAGCTATATCCCTGACAATATTGATAGTAACGACAGCTGAAGAAGAATCACAGACACTGAAATCCTTCACTCATCTGAAGACAAGGACTCCAGAGTCTAGCCTTCATAAATGTTCTATGACAAATCTCCAGGAGAAATGCATTTATTGTTAAAATTACCCTATAAAGTTTTTTTGAGAACTTCACCTGCTCTTTGAGCAAGCTTCAATGCAGAGACAAAGAAGCATGAAAAGGATGTTAGCATGACTCTGTCAAAGGAAAACACAAACTCTCAGCAGAGGAACCACAAAGGCAAACAAGTAAATAGATTAAAGAAAGGTATTTAAAAGTAAGAATTCTAACAAAACCAAAATAAATACGTAAAAATGCATGTCTGAAATTTGGGAGACAAAGGAGGTCATTGCATAAGGAGAGCAGGTCAAGGGGAAGAAGCTATTGCCAATATACATGCAACCAAAATTGAAATACTCAATCACATAAAGTAAACATTTTTAGGTATAAAGGGAAAGAAGTTAGAATTCAAAGCAATAATATACAATTTAACTTTTCATTTTCATTGATAGTTATACACCACACACACACAATTAAGGAAAGATATCTGAAATAAAGTATACAGAGACCAAATGGGTTCCACATTTACAGAACATTTCATCTATCAACTATAGAATTTAAAAAGTTAATTTTCTTTTCAATATACAAACATTCGCCAAGGAGAACTGTCTGTATTTCTTCGTTGGCACAGAAAACCCAAGGAAATAACTTCAAAGGAAGAAGACTTGTTTTGGTACATAGTTTTGGGGTTTCAGTATGCAGTCATCTGACTCCATTCATTCTAGGATTATTAAAAAGTAGAAAAGCTTAGTGGATGAGAAATATGATTATCACATTGCAGCAAGGAAGAAAAGAGAGAGGCAGAAAGGAAACAAAGGAAAGGGTAGGTTAATATGTACTTATTAGTCTAAGTTCTACCCTCAGTCACCCCTTTTTTCCAAATTAGGGCCTTATATTCCATTCAGCCATGGATTGAACAGTGGGCTGGTTCACAGATGATATTGTGTCCTCATGAACGATTTACCTTCTCCATAATTCTGTAAGGCTAAAATATGCTCTTAACCAATGCACTCTCTCACCAGCCCATAAAATTAGTGCCTTCTAATGACATGAAATGACATCTTAAAACTGAAATGGAAGTTACAGGATACTAAATCAACAACAATAACAACAAAAAAACAGAAACATTTAATTCACCAACCACAAATTTTTTGGGGGGAAAAATCAGTACTCATGAAAAAGAAAAGAAACAAAAACAAAAGAGAGAAAAAAATTAAACTAGAATGGCATTTTTCTAAGGAATCAATATAATTGCTAGATCTTTACAGGTAAAGTCATGAAAGACTACTGAAAAAATTTAATGAGAATTATAAAAGAAAAATAGAAAGATACTCCAGATTCATTGATTGGGAGAATCAATATAGTTAAGATGCCCATGCTATCAATAGGAAGCCACAGGATTGATACAGTCTTCATCAGGGTACAGACAACAGTCTTCAAAGTCGTAGAAAATGATTCAGAATGTACAGAAGTCGAGTCCCTGAAAACCTTCTTGCCATTCTGGCCAGAGAAGCAGGCAGGTCACCTGAAGAGCTTTGCCTCTCTTCATGTCTTCAATACCAATGGCCCAGTCCACAGTCCACAGCTTTGGAATAGACCATCTGCCATGGTCTCCCCTTCCTCTTTGTCTGCATCTCCAATGGATGGATCATATCATCATGCTCCTCCACCCCTCCTTTCCCACTTTACTTTACTCAAACCCACAACTCCAGCAGTCATTTCCTGGGATTCATCAGGCCACTCAGGCCAGGGAAGCAGGTAGTCTAACAACAAATCTTAACTGTTCCTCCAAATACAATCCCTCAGTCACAATCCCTTATGTGTAGCAGATCCCTTGCTGTGGCCTATCTTTCTTCTATACCTGCCTGTGCAACAGACCATGCAGGTAACTCTCTTGCAACCATCCTCCTCACTCATTCTGTTATCCCAGGCCCCAAACGCAGCAGGCATTATTTAGGAACCCTCCAGCCAAACCTGCCTGAGAACTAAGCAGGCCAGCAACTCAGAGAGGTGAGCTTCAGAGCTCCAGTTCCCTCCTCTCCTCCGTACCCAGTCACCTAATCTCACCCCCACTGCTGTGGCAGACCACCTATTTTAGCGTCTCCTCACTCTACGACCACAGTCCCAGGTAAGCAGATCCTGGTGGAACACTCTACCTTCCTCATTCTTGTGAGCCACCTCAGAACCCACTACTAGTCCATTCCCTTCAAATGTATGCTCCCAAAACCTAGAAACACATTTTACCTGGAAACGTCAGGGCCCACATCTAACAGGACCACCCAGGAATTTCAGGAAAGGCTGCAACCACACCCTCCCAAGAACCAAACAGTGCAACAGAAAGCAACAGAATCCCCCAATAAAAACTGAACAATATCAGCACCTAGAATTAGAATCCTCCCAAACCCAGATACCTAGACACCAGTATTAAAGCACAATCAGTAACAGCCGGGAAAATATGTTTCCACTAGAGCCCAGCAAACCTTACATAGTAAGCCTGAAAAACTGTAACATAGCAGAAGTACAAGAAAAAGACATTAAAGTATTGCCTTTATGAATATGCTAGATATCCTTAAGGAAAAGAAGAAGTCACTGAAGGAAATCCATGAAAACAAAAACAGACAGTGGAAGGAAATGAGTAAAACTGGTAAAGACCTGAAAGTAGAAAATAATCTATAAAGGAAACCCAAATCCAATTTTGTCTGTAAAAATTAATGGTACCCTTTTCAATAGTATTATTTTTTCAGGTAACTTTTGATATTTGATGGTATTTATCCTGTCAGCTAGCTGTTCATTATTAGTCTATAAAGACTGTATCATTTCTAAAAGTGCCTCATTCTTGGCTCTGTTATCAAATAATTTTCTTAAGGATATAATATGAAGAAAAAAACTGACTCCCAATATCCAATAAATGGTTGTATCACCATAACCATATAATTCTTGCAGAATACAATCCATAGTATTAGCAAAAAAGTTATTAAAAGTTTCAATGGTAATGTTGTCTGCCATCATAAAACTTTCAAGCTTATTTATTTATTAATTACCTATTATGAAATCTGGTAAATGTTTTAGATGTTATAGTCTTTATTGTCCAGCAGTTGTTGTGGTTGCAGAGTCACGACTAAAGGTGCAATCTGGTGCCATGAACAGTCCTGAATGGCTTTGGTTTCCCCACCTTGGTGCTGGTTAAATACTAAGAAGTATGCTTTCCTTGCCAAATTAAAAACAATTAAATCAATTCTGTACATGGATCAAGAAGCCCAGAACTCAGGAGCTGTGTATACAAACTGGAAGTTGTGTAAGTCACCACCCACCAGGGAACAAGGCAGGAAACACAGCAGTGGGTGTGGGAGAAGTGCGTGCACTTGGGAAATGTCCAAGTGCATGAAGTTAGCTTCGCTGTGGCAGGGGTTTTACAAAAACCACTTAGTAGGTAAAAGCAAATCAAGTGGGTACAGGAGGGAGACTTTCTGGGTTGTGGACGGGTTAGGCCTTTAAGACTATCCAACAAGTAGGTGTGGAGTTCAGATCCATGTGGGGCACCAGATGAAGAAGGACACTCAAAAAAAAAATTCACACTAACTCATAATTGAGTATAATAGAGGGTTATTTATTTTGAGGTAGACTCACAGATCACAATCCTCTGTTGGAACTAGAACAGCAACTTAATCCTACAGCCAAAGAAGAGGCTAGACATGTGCTTTTCATTGGCATATATAGTATAAGAGGCCACACCCAAGTGGGCATGTAACTTAAAGGCTCTTGATGGTAGGAAGTCCTTCAGAAAACAAACATATTGGATGCTTGTCAAAATCTAAATCCAGAGGTGACAAAGAATCCAATTATTCTCAAGGTTATATACAAAGAAAAAGAACCTGGGTCAGTCAGACACCAAGAGTCACAATAGTTAAGGTTTCAGAATCCAAAATTGGCCTACCTTACAGAGAACTTGAAATCATCACATTAAATGAATAAAAAGACCCAAACAAGAAACATGCTTTCTTTCATGCCTAAAATGTGGGAAAACTACCACAAAGCTAAAAAGGAGACTGTTCAGGTAATAGATCAGGACCAAGAAGAGTGAAAAGATAGATGAGTGAGAAGTATAATGGATGAAGATGACCAAAGAACTTCATATACTTGTATGAAAACAACAGAGCAAATTATACAATTATAATATAGGAATAACAATCTGAAGATCAATAAATAACTAAAGAAAACAGGTTTTTAATAAAATTCTATCTTGTAATTTATTCATTGATGGTAACATGTTTTAGTACATATATGAAGCCAATAATGTAGAATTTATATGACTTAAAAGCAGAATAGTATGTCTGAGAAAGATAGTAGCAATAGTTAATAGAATGGTATTAGATAGAAATCACCAAAATATATTTATTCCGGAGAAATGGGTTCCTGTTTTGTAGCTCAGGATGATAACTGTAATTGACAATTCACTTTGTAGTTCACAGAGAACAGTTCAACATTTTCCAACATCAAGAAATGGTCAAAGTTCAAAAACACAAAATTCTAATTACCAATATTTGATCATCATGTAATTCATGTGTACACTATTTTTCATACAATACATCATAAAGTTACCACTTTCTTTGTGGAAGCTGGTCTCATGTAACCCAAGTAGACTTCAACTTGATACGTAGCAGGGGATAGCATTGGACTCTGTCTCCTCTTGGTTTTGCCTCCCAACATATAGAAGTATAAGAATTTTGGAATAAAAAAAGTCCTGAGGATGAAAAATAATTGAACTGTGATATTTTAAGGTATTAAAAATATTGTAATTTGCTCAGGTTAAAAATTATGAAGGTAATTATTTTTTATCAAATAACTAAATTATTTTACCAAAAGAATTAGTCTTCTTCAGAACCTAAAATAATAGTTCTGTTTATACCATATATAAAAATAAACAGGTTTTAGATAAATTCTGAGTAAAGTACAAAAGTTATTGAAAGTTTTATTTGAATATATTTTAGCTTTACCCCACTGGAGTTAATTTACTCTATAAAATTCCATCATAAAAGCAGAAAATTGAAAATAGCCATTGCAAAGGTCAATAATTACTGCTACGGTTCAGGCCATCCTTTAAGAATGGCAATGGAGGAACACATTAGAAATCATTATATGCTATCACTCATGAGTATATTAGTTGGCACTTTAATGTGACGTTAGCCCTTCTCTGTGTTTAAAGCACCATATGATGAATCCAGGAGGCCACAAAGCCTCAGGAGGTCCAAAAGCTGCCATCATTCCAGTTAGACTGTCGCTTTCATTCTACTTCGTCAAGGAGATGTGAAATAATGAATACATAATAGACTTACATGGAAGGCATGACAGTTGCCTTTTCAACTCCAAAGTTCCCTCTTGCATAACCCTAGAAGTTAGATATGATAAAACTATATTTCAAACATCCAAACAAATTTTATGGCTTGAATTGATAAAACGACAATGAATTCCCAGTGAATTTCCACTCTTAAGACCAACAAAACACAATCTTTGGGTGATGAGAATCTCCATCTATGATTCTGACTTAATCTGCATTACCTTATGTAAATGTTAAATTATAGGATACAATTGTTCACAAAATATATTTGTTGTCTATATTTCTTACTATAATGACAATTAACATTTCTTGTATAAAGCTGATTTGATTCCAGGCTACCAAATTAATTTGATTCCATTACTTTCTAATGCATATGATTTTCTTTTAAGGATTAACAAAAGATTACAATCCACCATCTGAATAATTACGACTAAGGTATACTGCATGTCTTCAGATTTTAAAATATGAAGTTATGTTGCAAGGAGAGCACTTGTTGGTTCCCAGGTGCTCAGCAGCTCAGACCCCAAATAATCACACAGAAACTGTATTATTTATAACACTGCTTGGCCTATTAGCTCTAGCTGCTTAATGGCTAACATTGATTTAACTCATTTCTATTAATCTGTGTGTTGCCACGTGGCTGTGGCTTATTGGCTAAAATTCCAGCATCTGTCTCTGGTGGGGCTACATGGCTTCTCCTGACTCTGCATTTTTTCTCCCAGCATTCAGTTTAATTTTCCCCACCTACCTAAGTTCTTCCCTATTGGCCAAGGCAGTTTTTTAATTCACCAGTAGTATTCACAGCATACAGAGGAAAATCCCTCATAAAATTTATAGAAATTATTTCTCTTCTAATGAACACACAGGTCAGAAAACACATGTGATAATGGGAACAGATGAAGCCATGATTTTCATAGATGATTTCTTTTGCCAGTATTGCTTCATTTCTACCATCATTTCATTTGTTGTTTTGCCAATATTTCCCCAAGGGGTTTTGACTATCTATTCAAGCACAATTCAATGCTAATTCACTGTCAATGGATATCCTATATTATTTAATAAATGTAACCCACATGATTACCAAGCACAAATTTAAATCAAGACATGAAAACATTAATGAATAATGTCTCTAAATTATTTCCTTTATGTAACATGAGGGCTTGCTGGTTGGGCTTTCTGTCCTGCCCAGTTCCCACAACTGGTAACCCCCAAAGCAATTACACAGAGCTCTACATTAATTATAAACTGATTGGCCCATTAGCTCGGGCTTCTTATTAGCTTTTATAACTCATATTAGCCCATTCTTCTAGTATATGTTAGCTACATGGCTGGGTACCTTTTTCAGTGGGGCAGGTCACTCCTTGCTTCTTCTGTGGTCCAGAAGCAGCCAATGGAACTTCCTGCTTCCAAGAATTCTCCTATTCTCCTTGCCCTACCTCTACTTCCTGTCTGGTTGTCCCACCTATATATCCTACCTGGCTAATGGCCAATCAGCGTTTATTTAAAACATAATTGACAGAATATAGAATTGTCCTACACCACCTTTACTTTCATCATTATCTTATTTTAATTGTTATTTCTAAAGTGAAAGAATATAACATAAATAATAGATAATACTTTACAGTCATCTCTTTACGTATTAAAGAAACACAAGAGAACACAAATGAAGGATTTAATATTTACTTCAAAACAAAGGAAACAGATAAATACATAGCCATGCCTTCCTCACTTTCACTGGCTACAAAGTACTAACAGCTTAGAAACCAACCCCAAATAAGACAGAGGGCTGTTTTCCAAAATACACAAAAAACTCAAGAAACTAGACATCAAAATACCAAATAACCCAATTAAAAATAGGGTACAGATATAAATATGGAATTTTCAACAGATGAATTTCAAATGGCCAACAGACACTAAAGGAATTGCTCAACATCCTTAGTCATCAGAGAAATGCAAATTAATTCAACTCTAAGACACCATCTTACACCTATCAGAATGGCTAAGATCAAAAACATCAATGACAGCTTATTCTGAAGAGGATGTGGAGTAAGGGGAACACTCCTCCATTCCTGGTGGGAGTACAAACTTGTTCAACCACTTTGGAAATCAGTATGGCAGTTTCTCTGAAAACTAGCAATCAATCTATCTCAAGACCCAGAAGTACCACTGTTGGGCATATACCCAAAGGATACACACTCATACCACAAGGACATTTGCTCTACTATGTTCCAAGAAGCATTATTTGTAGTAGGCAAACCTGGATGCACCTCAACCAAAGGGAGGATCAAGAGGAGCTGATATTGTGTTCCCAACCACTACGACCAACATGATCAACTTGCAGAGTTGATAATTTTATCAACTTAGATCTGATAATTTTTCCTGCTAATCTGTTGTGTCTAACCATGTAGAGCAACTCTCTTCATTTTCTTATTTTAAGAAAAATCTGTGTTGCAAGATAATGAAATAACAAGAGAATAGGAGTTGTTCCACTTATGATAAACATTAATTCTCTAATGCTTAATACAGTTGAAATAATATCTGCAATCATTAGGCATGTCCAATATGAAAGTCATCAAGTTTGGAAAAACAGTTGCAAGAACTTAAGCTTGTCAAATGTGGATTTAAATGTAGATTAAAGAATAAAATTAAAACACAAATATAAAAGCATGTATATACCTTAAAAGATCCTAAGATGGAAGGTATAATTAAAGAAATTATAGTATTTTTTCATCTCCTAAGAAAAGAATGTTCTTTGTATAACATGTAAATATATTTCTGACATTTTCTATTTCAACTTCAAGGTATTATTGTTGTATAGAATGTGACAAGCATTAAATTATTGCACAATTTTTTAAGTTGAATATATCAACTGTAGAAATAAAGGAAATGAAGAATTTTATTCGACCTATAATGAGTCAAATCCTTATCTTGTTGGTCCCTCGAACTGTTTGCCCATTACACCATTATGCCTTCCAAACAAACAAGAAGCAAGCATTATCCAAATGGGTAATTTAAAATTATGCCCAATTTCAAAATTAATTGTTGAAATTAGTAGTCAATGCAACAAGAATCTTATATATTAATTTTGTGACTGAAAGGTTTAAATAATTATCTAAACATCAGTAACTATGCCTTTTCAGTAGCAAATATTGGATTTTCTCCAGCATGAAGGTACACTGGGAATGTGATGCATGGTGAAGTCTTCATTTTCTTCTATTTTATTCACATCAGACCTCTGTTTTCAGGGACTAGAGCATCTGCTGCCAATTAGGCTCATCATCACCTTTCTACAGAACCCCTGCTGGTGTCCTCACTCTTGTTAGTGAATCAGCAGGGGCATGTGTTTGGAATGGAATTTTAACCTCTGCCCTACCAGGGTCAAAATAGAATCTATTCTTTCCAGTGCAGTGATCTGCAAACCATATCTACTGACACATGAAGCCTCACTTCTGATGCTATGGTAACCACGGAATGAAGACTTCATTAAGACCACAGAATAGTAGTTAGAACTTCTATACATTTTCATGGCAGATTTCCAAATTTTGCTAAGACAATGTACTGCTGTCCAAAAACTGAAAACAATGAAGGCAATACCTTTATTGTGTCTATCAAGAGATTTTCAGGCTGTACCTGGCTCTGAAAGACACCATTTACCAAGCAGCTTCTGACTACATTTTGAGGACATAGGATGGCTGTGCACTTGGGTGGACATGCAAATGGTACCCTCTGTCTGGTACCAATTGCCCAGCACAGACTCATAAGGAGTTATTTCTGGAAGTAGCTTTGTGCTTTTTGTGACTTTTTTGTTCCTATAAAAACTTGATGAAACTATGACCATGTTGGAATACAGAATTGGGAGTACCCTAAATCCATGGTCCTGGGCCACAGTCATTCATGCACGGCTCCAAAATAAAATAATATATATTTTATTATTTGAAATAAAGTCATTGGAATATAGCATTTCCTCAGGATGCACTGCTTCAGGCAGAGACCAAAAAAAGATGTTTAAGTTTGATTTTTTATGAATATTTGAGAAATAATAATTTGTTAAAATTTGTATTTTAGTTCTTTGATATATAACTATTTTATTGAATAGTGGTTTTCATGATATAAAAAATTTTCCAATCTCTCAATGATAATTATTTTATATATCTCTTTATAAGTATTATGTATATTTTCAAATGGATTTTGTTATTGTGTTTTAAGACAGATTTCTCTGTGTAACAATCCTGGCTGTACTTGGACTTTCTTTGTAGGCCGAACTGGCCTCAAACTCAAACAGACCTGCCTGCCTCTGCATCCTGAGTGCTGTACAAATGGATTTTAAAAGGTTCATATAATTTATTTCATTTGATTTAGATCATCTAACCTCTATACATTCTTATAAATTTGAATTTTACATATAGACATAATATACTGAATAAATGTTGTTTAATGATATTAGTGTACTTTATAATTATCAAAATTTTCAATGTCATAGATTTATTTTTTAAATTACCCTTAACTGCAGAATTCTCTTTCCTAGTCATAGTGGCAAAGCTTGGTAGGACTTTTAAGAAGGTATGTTCACAAAATGGTCTTTTAAAGAGACTCAATGTCTGCAAATTTTCATACATGCTCAGCTATTATTAGAACTGAATTTGTTCATCTACGTACAATAATTCAATATAGTATGTTAATGGAAAAGCTACATAAAAATTTGAAGATAGTTAAATTTAAAAATTTGATGCTATTTCTGGCCTTTAGAATTTTCTGTTCATGTGTTTTCATGTGAGAGGCTGATTAGGACAATTCCAACTCCTTTGCCATGGTTCCAAACTACCCCAGAAAAGTGGTACCACTTCCCAATCTTGGAATAAAGCAACAAGTGAATAAGTTCCTGAATACAGTGACTGGTTTGCCTGTTAGATCCATCGAATAAACATTTAACTTCAGAAGAAAAAAGAGAGAAGTTCATGCTGCAAAAACGTCATGTTTTAAAATTAACAAAATGTAGCCCTTAGAAGATAATCACTACCACAAATGTCTTCATAAATCTACATTATCTACAGTAAAGATTTGCTACTAAGAAAGTGGATAATATAGTGACTAAAATAAATATAAATATAAAACGCATAAAATTCATAAAAATATACTGACAGACCCAGCAGTATCCTCTTTGATAAAAATTAAATATCCCACAGTTTTGCAATGATAAGTTTTTAATGATTTAAAGCAGTTTAAAAGCCCTGGCTTTGAATCTTAACATACACACTGAGTGATTGTCTAAATGTCTGAGAAAAAAATAAAACTTATTTCAGAAAATGTTTTCTTCCATTTGGGTAGATCTATTGCTTACATTTCTGTAGATTTGTAGCACAGTAATATTAGCTTTTAAATCTACCTCTCTGGATAAATGATCTGTCCCTTAAGCAATTCACAGAATTGGTAGGCCAACACAAAATTTCAGCCATAAGTTGATTGACATGTCCTATATGTTCTCTCTGATATTTGAGAGAACTCATCTAAAAAGATATGATGAATTTCCATTACTCTCGGCCCAAACTACATGCCTGTATTATTACATCTGGTCTGTATTACTTTGCTTCCCCCACAGCTATGCCTTCATAGTTAAGACACTATGCTGTGCCTTCAGCTTGCTTTTCATTTTTTATCACCAAAAACATCAACTTAAAATGTCTTAAATCTTTTGAAACCCTGATGTAAAAAATATTTGTAAATTAAATTACAGTATACTTCTTTTGGAGCCAGTCATATGACTGATTTATCTTGAAACTTAGTATGTAGGAAAAATTTCTTGCAAATGAAATTAAACTCCTTTACTATATTACTTATATTTTTTTCCATGTGTGTTATGTTTCTGTTTGTTTTACTTTTGGTTTTCAGGATTTGCAAAGATAAAATCAATACTCCAAGATTTAGACTAAGTTACTGGTTACAATGATCTTTCTTCTTTTCATAAAGAAACAGTTCTTAGCATGTCTTGGCTGACTATCCCTGTGATGATGGGATCAAAGGTATGAAGCCCCTTAATGGACTAGCCAGCATATGCATAACTGAACTGAATATAAAATTTCAATTTAATAATCTTAACAATCAATGACAGTAGGTTAAAAACCCATGTGTTTATAATTTGGAAAGCATATATTTATCTGCATGTGTGCACGTGTGGAAGTCAGAGGACAACTTGCAGGAGTTAGTTATTTGCTTCCATGACATTTGCTCCGGGATGGCACTCAGGTCTTCAGAACTGATGGCAAATTCTTTTTAAACATGTCACTACCAAAGAATTCCCCAGTTATCTCCCATTAGCTACCATCTATTTTACAAACCTTTACAATGCTTGTAAAAACATATAGAAAATTATTAGAAAAATGTGTAATTATAGCTTAATATTTATTAAAAACGATATTAATTACATTGCAATACTACCAACATAATAAAGTGTGTAACATAATAGATCTCAATGAACATTGAAAACTTAAGTTTAAATTATGATTTTTTTCATACTTCTGTTAAGTAGGAATGATGAGTTTTTAATGATTTAGGGTAGCTTAACAAGCCCTAAATTTAAGTTCCAGAATGTAAGTGTTGGATGACAAACTTAGGGAAAGAAACTGAACAAAGCTATAAAGGTTTTGTGTAAATATTGCCTAATTTTTCATGCTTTCTTCACTGCAAAGCTGCTCTGAAGCAGAGAACTGTTTACACTGTACAATAGGCCCTGGTTTACTCAGTTGCTCACTGCTGCCCTACAACAGAGGGTTCACAAGAATCATTTTGAATTATTTCCCAGACCAAGGATGTAGAAAGCCAATCCTTTCTTATAAACAAAATCAGATGCTGCTTTTATTGGGCTTTGTTATTCCTCTCATAACACTGAAATACTCTACAGCCACAGGCACCAGCTACCACCCTCTGTTTATCAATTGGGGTTGTGGTAAGTGGTGGGGCTTTTAATGGTGCCTCCTTGATTTAAATATTTTGTATAAATCCCAATTTCCATTCCTATGTGGCATTTTTAATATATACCCATTTTGTATTTAAGTAAAGAAAGAAAATGTTATTTCGATGAGAAAACAAAATCCAAATCTGACTGGCCCTAGTCCTCTATTCCATTCTGGATATTTGCAGTCCAGCATGAGAGGGCACAGTTAGAGCTCAAGGGAGCTTGCTTGAGGCATCATTTAAGTATTAAATTCATCCGTGCAAATGCAGCAAAAGGGGAGTAGAAGAAACACTTTCAGAAAGACCCTCTTATTGCCTCCTAAGTATTCTCTCATCATATTTTATAGCATAGTAACATCTTTGAACATTGTGAAATATTAAATATAAAATAGATGTACAAGGTTTTATACATCAGTGTTCTAGGGCTACTGCGATACTGTGTCACAAGCCTGGAAGTTGAAACAATTGTGATGTTGGGGATGTGACTTGAATAGGTGAGGGCCTGTGCTTGCTCCTCAGTGCTGTACAAAATCTGAAGAGATTTATTCCCTCATCCTTCATGTACGCAAAGCTCTACCCTCAAGGTTAGTTCGTCTAGACTCTAGAGTTGAGATGACTAGAGGTAGAATCTATTACTGGCCTCAACTTCATCTTAATAACACTAGTCTCTACTTCCATCTTTTTGTTTCTCTGCAGTTTCTGAGGTGTTGCTGTTGTTGTTGTTTGACACAAGTTCTTACCCTGAAACTCAGACTAACCTAGAATATACTTTGTTGTCTGGACTGGCCAGGAACTTGCAAGAGTCCTCCATCTTGACTTCTCTAGTGCTAGCACCAAGTATGTGAACCCAACTTTGGCCTTCCCCTACATACAACTTTCCTGTTGAGTCTATTTATACTTCAAAATGTCCTTTCCTATCTAAACCTAAAACAGTAGTTTTCCAGAATGGTCTTCTGTCTTTTGCAAAGAGAATTGATGAGTAGCGGTGGCATGAGAACAAATATTTAGATTGTAGTTAGGAATTATGCTGGTTCAGTAAAAAGGTTGTAGGTTCCTCTCCAAGATCAATGAATTCTCTAACCCTAGGTAGTTCACTAGATTTTCATTACCTGTTAGGATTTTCTTCTAGTTGAGAAGAAAACCACAAACAATCAAAATGCAGAACTGTGGATCCCAGATCCAGTGGCAACATTTATAAAAACTATTCCTGCTCCTGTAATTCAGGGAATATTACAGCAGTGTAAGCAAAAAGATTGAAAGATCAGAAACTAGAAAGAACTATGATATACTTCAACCACATAATGGATAAACAGTCTTGTCTGCTGTAGTAGAAAGCCTGCTAGTGTGTTCCCGGTACCCTCCTCTTATTTATTTCCCAGCTACCCAGACTCCCAAAATAACCACACAGAAACTGTATTAATTAAATCACTGCTTGGTCCATTAGCTCTAGCTTCTTATTGGCTAATTCTTACATATTAATTTAACCCATTTCTATTAATCTGTATATCGCCATATGGTTGTGGCTTACCAGCAAGGTTCAGCATGCCTGTCTCTGGGGATGCTACATGGCTGCTCCCTGCCTCCTTTCTCCCAGCATTCAGTTTAGTTTTTCTCCACCTAGCTCTGCTCTAGCCTATCATAGGTCCAAAACAGCTTCTTTATCAACCAGTGGTATTCACAGCATACAGAGGGGCCTCCCACGTCAGTCTGCACTTCAAGACTAAATCTAAATGTTGTGTCTTTCAAATCTACCTGTAGTCTGAATGGAACTTCTCTTTCCTCTTTCAAATTCTATATTGTTTTCTGCTTTATTCTTTTAGATTTGTAATTAACTAATAACACAAGTACAATGAATGAGATGTTAAATATATATTTTATATACTGGTCCATGGAGAATTTTATATACTGATATGATATTCATTTATTTATTTAAATATTATTAGATATTTGTTATATATATAATACTGCATAATATTTTTAGGGAAATATTTTTGTGATCATGTAAATTTGGGTATTGTAATATTTCCCTTGTCCCTTTTTCTGGGCCCCCAAGACATTCAAAGAGAAATTTAGAATATAAAAATATTTAAAGTTTTTTAGAAAAAGAAGATTGTGGAGTTTGATATGGGTCTGTGTCTTCCAGCAGTGTCAAATGCTACACACATAAAGTATTACC
The DNA here is from genome assembly GCA_004026605.1 of Ondatra zibethicus. Classification (NCBI taxonomy): domain Eukaryota; kingdom Metazoa; phylum Chordata; class Mammalia; order Rodentia; family Cricetidae; genus Ondatra; species Ondatra zibethicus. Next base: position 26,483 of record PVIU01017955.1, read on the forward strand.
AACTTAACTTCCTAAATATCAGCTGAATAAGGAGAACAGCTATAGACACTGCAAGTGCACAAGGCCTCAACCCTACACAAATGAACTACAGGCAGCTATAGAATGATAACAGCAGAGGAAATAGTCTTCCCCAGGGAAGAGCACACCAATTGGTTATCCAATATCAAATGGACAGCTAGGGAAGCATTTGTGCAAGTCACATTATACAGACTGAGCAGGCTATGTTTGGACTATGCATACATACAAACACATTAACATGCATATAACAATAATTAATTTTTTTAAAAGGCATGAATTTGGAAGAGAGAAAGATGGGGTATATAGGAGGACTACGAAAGAAAAAAAGGAAGGAGGAAATACGTAATTATTTTATAATCCATATGTATATATGGATTATACAAACAAACAAAAACAATGGCACCGAGTTTAGGCATTTGGTTGTATTGTTTTTAAGAGCATTGTCATTGTATCTGATGAATCCCTATTCAAATGGCAATAGATCCTTAGTCTCAAGGTAACATAAATTTCAGGAAAGCATCATTTAATAGGTGTTGTAGAAAAATCTCTTTAAGTAAGTGTGAGTACCACCCTCTCCTTTACTTTCTCCTGCCTCTCTCTGACATTTCTATAGGAATAAACTTGAAAAACAGAGCATGATTATTCCCTAAAATTTCTCTAATATTTTAAAGATATCATTTCTTTTCATTATTTTTTAACCAAATAATTATTCTTATTGCATAAAGATTGGGAAATACGGAAACCTCTGTCACCAAAGTTATGTAGTACATTCTTTCAGAGTGTTTACTGATTAAAAAAAAACTCACAATTTCTATGTTCCACTGGTTTAAGCAACCACTTATGTATATCTACCTATCACCTAACTATATACATTCCTTATTTATCATCCAACAACTTATTGATTTATTACATCTATCTACTATTACTATGAGCTATCTACTTATCTATCATCTCTTTTATGAGATAGAATTCTTACTGAGCATATTCATCCCACATTAATTTACAACTTCAAAAAATTATAGTTTTATAATCTGACACTATAACATTATAGACATTACAAACATTCATATGTCTTGTATAATCTTCCAGAAATGTCACGTTAGGAAAACAACTACTGAGAGAGGAGAAATAAAGAAGCAAAATTTCTCTAGAAAATCCCATTTGAGTACTAAGACTGATAATTATAACAAGAATCCAACTAAAAATATTTATCATTTATTCAAACTGTGTCCACTATCTCAGATGAGGAGGGGCTCAAAACAAGTAGCTTAGCAGTATATTGTTGGAGACCTGTCAAACGGAGGGGGCTGCAGCCAGTTTTGAGCACCACCAGGCTTCTTTTCCATCAAATTGGTATTCCTTTACAATCACGAAGGGATCAAGGACAGCAAGGTAGGTAGCTAAGACTAGAATAGGTAACACTCCTTTGACTATGCCAAGTGATGAGAAGAAGAAGTGATGGGCTGAATTTCTGAAAGAGGTAAAATGCTTTATTCTTACAGGACTAGAGTGGTTTTTTTTAAGTACTAGAGGGTTTAGTTTCTCTCAAAGGAATAATAACTGCAAGAGATGTGGCAATGAGGGGAGAAACACAGTGGGAGCCACTGAAAGCTGAAGGTGAGATGGAGGCTCTAATCTCAGATTATTCAAGAAACAACTGTGGTCCTATTTACTTCTAATTCACCTTCCTAGATGAATTATAGGCTCGGTATACCATACCGTAATGATCTTATACTGATTAAGAAGACTTCCCTTTACTTTTGGAGATTTTTGATACAAAACACTTAAAACAATTTCCTGAAACTGTTATTAAAAGCTTAAAATAAAGTAGCTTTATGTCTTATTTTTCTAAACCCAAGGCAAATTTCAAATTAAGTTCTAGTGCTCTTTTTAAAGATGTGTTTCTATTATCTTTAATTATGTATAGGTATGTGTGTATGGATGTGGGCAAGTGCACATAAGTGCAGGTCCCTTTGGATGTCAGAGGCTTCAGTTGTGAGCCATCTGGAGCAAATGCTGGAATCTGAACTCGGAACCTTTAGAAGAGTACCAAGTGCTCTTAACCAATCCCTCCAGGCCCGTGTTCTGGCTTTTTAACACTCTACTTCTTCCCAACATTAGAACAGGTGTTGTTACTATAAATACTCCATCATAATGCTATGTAGAACATTATTACAGAGTTTTCACAGACTTTGAAAAATACGTGATGCAGAAAATGAAAATGTCTTTCAATTGACACAGTGGTATAGTAGCCTATAGTTGCAGCATTAGTACATCAAAAGTGAAGAGAGTATGGAAATACAGTTAATGTCACCTTGGGCCACATAGCATGTTTGAGACCAGCTTTAGCTAAATTGTGAGGCACACATACATACATGTGTGTGTATACATATACATGTTTATACATCTATACATATGTATAAAAAGGGAGGAGATGATATGGAGGGAGCATCGCCATTTCAGACTGAGGTAGAGGTAAGAGACAGTGCTGGCTGTTTTCCTTTTCTGAACTTCAGGTTAAACCCCAAATTCTCTCTTTGAGTTTTTCTTAATCATGCTTCAATTGACACCCAATGTGTGGCACAAATTTATAAAATACCATTTGCCTAAGAATTTTGAGTCACCAGGCCAGGACAGAGCTGGGATTGAAATTCCAGCTCTAGGAATTGGAGCTCAAACCTAGCTACCTGGGTTAAAGGCAGCAACGAATCAAATTACTAGACATGATATTAAGGTTCCAAGGGAAAGAAGATGATGAAACCATTAATTTTGATTGAGAATATACTAGATACGAGATAGAGATAGGTCAAGAATCTACTAGGATTTATCTTTAGAGATCATTTAAATAGTTGACAGCATTTTAACAGGGAAATAATTTCACAATTTTACTTCTATTGTGATATTCTGAAGATTATAATTTTTAATTTTATAGTTAAACATGAATCCTATGTAAAAAGCAATTTCTTCAGAAACATCGCTGATCTGTTATTTGCTCATTTTCTGTTTGGTCAAAATTCCATATATTGAGATGCATCATCACTTTTGATATTTCGCTTGAGTCCACATCCATTGATAGGATAAATGTTCCTTCCAGCATAAGTTGAAAAAGAAATAATTTTACATCACTTCGCTTGGAGAAATGAGGTGTGACATACATGTTCCTCAGAGCAATGAACACCTTTGTGTACCTCTGTGTTCTCAGAGGGTATTAAAATACCTCAGCTCTTCTTAATGTCTTACTTAGTATCTTCTTAATGCTACTTCCTTGAGGACAACTCAAAATTCCTAAGAATTCTGGTCAAATAAGTACTATTTTCTCAGCCACAAAGCTGGTCACTTTACTGGATAAGGAAATTTCTATTGTTTAAAAATGTTAATATATTACATAGTGACAAAATGGCACCACACTTTATCTGAAATTATATTTTTAAAAGTGACAGGTTTTAGGAATACTTTTACTCCACTTTAGAAGGTCACTTATTCCTGGCATAAGAAGTACATTCTAGCAGATAAACCTGAGTTTAGAAAACACATAAATTAGGAGGTGATTAGCCACACTACAAATGATTCACTGCGGGGTAGCTGTACGATCCTACTAGCTATTTTAATTGTTTACGTTTCAGTGACTCCTGAATAGAAAGGCTAGGTGGGATAAAATGTTTTAATGTTAAGAACAAAGTCTAAAGACATATCAGAAAGAAAGAATAAAATAGTCATGGAATTGCAAATGCCCTAAAGGATAAAATGTGAAGTACATTATTTTTGAAGATGAAGAGCTAAGAGAAAATAAATTAACCTGTGTCATGAAGCAAAGAAAAACAACTTTATGGACCCATTGTCAAAAAGTCTGTTAATCAAATTTAGAGAGATGGCTCAATAATTAACAGCCATGGCTTCTCTTCAAGAGGTCCCAAGTTCAAGTACCAGCCCACAGCTGTTTGTAACCCCAATTCCAAGAGAATCTGATGCTTTCTTCTCCCCACACTCACCAGGCATGAAAGTCATACACAGATTTATATACAGTCTAAACACTTGTATATCTCATACATATACATAAAATAAAATATCCATGAATCAACTACAAACTATCTAGATATAGATGCATTGCATGGGAAAATGTGGTCACATTTGTACTTTCAAAATAATATATCTATTGATTAGGACAGAATATTCACACTCAACTGTAAATTTTAAAAGAGTAAAATTTATTGCATCATCTGTCAAATCAAAATTAAGTTATAGAAAGATAAGCCAAAAGGCTGAATAACTATCATCCCACAATCTATGATATATCTCTAAGGCAGAGCAATTCACAATTAGTTGGTGAACTAAGAGATGATCCAGGTAGGGGAGTAGCATATTCTTCAGCAACTCATTCTTTTACAGGTTTAATTTTATAGCAAGCAAATTTCACATTGATGTTAGTCATCACAGGTTCTAGGGAGTGTCCTTAGATCAGTTCTTGTGGAATGGTGGAACAGGGAGCATGATCAGGCTGAAAAGAAGTCAAACTAAAAAGAGGATAAGTCAGCAACCTCAGTCATGCCTATCAGAAGCTCTGGGGTTGTTCTAGCCCACCAGAGTTCTGTCTTCTATACAGTAGGATTGCTTTTAATCTCATCAGCCTGTAGATGTGGGGAACCTTAGAATTTACTACCTTGGGCAACTGGAGTATCCATTTAGGAGCTCCCAAGTTAAGATTGTAAAAGAATACATTTTAGAGTATCATGTTAATGATACAAAAGCACATCACTTTATTTATGACTTTGTGTTATATATTGAGTTTCTTTTTATCTAATTTAAAAGTGTGAGTATATTAAAGTTAAACATAGTCAAAATACTTGTAGGAGATTATTAAAACCTCAGTTTTCCTATTCTAGGACCTAATCCCTCATAATTTTTGTTAAATAAGCATGTATTCAAGTATTTCATTTCTTAACTACACATTCATGCTGATATAGACAAACTTCAGTTCCAGTAACTGTGTTTCACTCTTCCTGTAGACATTGACAACCATTTGATATACTTGGACAGGCTTTGTCTATTTTAAATAAATGTAATTACATCATTTTTCCCTTTCCTTTCTTCTCTTCAACTTTTCTCCTGTGACTCCTTTCTCTCAAGTTCATAATCTCTCTCTTTTTTTTTAATTTTTGACACACACCCCTCTAAATACGTAAATGCAGCCTGCACAGTACCACAGTATTTATAATATCAGGGACTGACCCCAATAGATAGAACTTCTGGAAACTACGAAATGCTGAGAGCAGGAGAAATAGTCTTCTCCAAAGAAGATCTAATAACAAGCAGTCACCGCTAAAATCATATACGTACAACTGACCTTATCTATTTTATTTAACATCCTATCCTGTATGAATTGTCAACATATCTGATGTTAAAAATAATTGAGATATACAAATGTTTAGGCTGTATTCATATTTATCCCTGTATGCATGGTAAGCCCTGAAGCATTGTTGCGACTCTCCTGTGTTTTTGGAACAGTTGTGAGAATGAAGGAGATATTTTAAATTTTATAATCACTTCACCTATTCATATGTGCGTTCTTTAGTATGTGTGCTTCCTTTTTGAGTTTAGTAAATGATGAAGCAGTAAGAGTTGAAGCCAAGGTTCAAATTACCATTAAACTTTTATACTGGAACTATGCATTAAATTTTGTTGGGCCAGCATCTCATTGCTGCTTACCAACTTCTGACCTAACAATGTTTCCTGCGTTAACACCAGTCAACAGTGTGATAACTTCAAAAGGTGAGCAACACAATTATCTGTTCATTCTCTCTACTTAAGGTTTTTGGCTTTTATAGCAAATTAGACATAAATTAAATGCTTCCATTGTGGTTTAGGGTATTTTTCAAATAATATATGTTCTGTGTATTTCATAGAGCTCCAAATATTTTAATCACTTGATTAAATATATTAATAGTAACTTATTTTGATATATTCACCATATCAGAAGGATCTACAAGAAGGCAACCAAAATAGTTTTGCTCTTATAACTACATAATAAATATAGCAATAATATCTGTTTGAAAGCATTGTTGACCTCATTAAAACCATGCAACACTATTGTATAATGTGTCCTCCTCTCATTTCAGTTTTATATAGCTGAAAGGAAAAGAAAAACACAATTGTGTAATTCAGTTTTATCTGTAAATTGAATGGTGACACCAAGATTTAACAAGATCTAACTATGAAGTGAGTTCTAGCTCACTGAGTCCATCATATTGAAAACAAAGGAAGTGTTGGCTTCTTAGTTCACAAGAGGGGCAGATATTATTCAACCATTTCAAATAAATTTCTTTTCCTGGAAATATTGGAAAACGCAACACTTTTCCTAAAAATTTTTGCTCTTTACAAAATTTGACACAATACCACATATATTACCTATTTACCAACTATTTCACAAATAGTTTCTTTGAGTTCAGAATGCCTGATAATGTGAACAAGACAATACTGAGACATACATTTCTCATTTTCTAAGAATCCTTCATGGATATAATGAAGTATCCTGAACTCAAAAATTTGCCCTGCTGATACCTTATCAGTAAATGCAGTTAGAAAATCATATATTTCCTTTTAGAGATCAATGAGGTTTCAGCCCCAGAAAAGCCATAATCTGAGTAGCTTTAGAATATTATTTTGGGCACTTGCACTATCTCCTGAATATCACTAGGATTAGAGAAAGAAAAGTTTGCAGCTGACAGTTTAACGTAAGATACGTAAGGATTAGATGATAAAAGAGCTTTGTGGCAGATGAAGGTCAGGGGACACCTAGTTCTATCACGACAATCAAAGGGAACAGGGAGAAACAGTGTGGTCTAGAACAAGCTCCCACCACTTAATGAAAAGGGACAAGACAATAGAGGGGAAAGGGAACAGAACTGACAGGAAGTGTGAGTAATAAAGCATAGAAAGAAAACTGAGTGAGCAACAGATCTCTGTAGGAAGCCACAGGAAAGCTAGTTTAAGAGATACTGGATCACATCTATATCTTCAGCGGAACAATATAAATGGAGTATTCTCTGAATAAGTTAGAGAAAAGACCAGTGCCCTAGGGCTAAATATTAGATACTTTGAACATATATTTGGGGGCAAAAAGGTATCTTTCCTTTTTAGTTCTTTGAACAACTACACTGTAGGATTAACTCCCAAGGGAAGTTCATGAATGGATCTTACCATGCATACCCCAGGAGAGGTCAGAGACAGCAGCTGCCAGGCCCAGGGCTGAGGTGCTGTAAGTGTGGGAAGAGAGACAGATCTATTATCTTATTGCAAATAAGCCCTGTATATTCTAGACAGAGAATTGCAAACATTTTATTTGTTAATTGCGTTTCAGACCTTCAGTGCCTTTGGAAATTACAGTTTTGAATGATGACCACTTACATGAGCCTATCCATTAGGGTTCTGCAAAATGATGATTACAAGCATGATTCAGTGAGCACACACACACTCTTTCATTCACCATATTTCCTGCAGTGATACCCTAATGCAACATCCTTCCAACACTAGGACTGGATATCGTTTAATCAAAATCCACTTTCCAGTGTAACATGTTCATCGTTCTCTGTAAAAATAAAGCAAGCAAACAAAAACCCCGTGAAGCAAAAGTTTTGCCGAATACCATTTACTTGCTGTAGTGACAATTTCACCCACTATTTCCCGGTAAGGTGTTTAAGCTGGAAATGGGTAAGTTGAAAATGTATTTCACTATTTTGTAAATCTAAAGCTGAATGTATAGAAGTGAAGTTTACCTGTATGAAGTAAAAGTTTTCACATCCATTCTCACGTCCTTTAAACAATGAGGTTAGCATTTTGGCACACCTATAAATTCAATGTATGATATTTTTTTTCCAGAAAGACCGTTGTTGGGACCATTTGGAGTCCTTGCCTCCAGCTGCTTTTCCCTGCTAGAGAGCTTTGCTTTTTTTCTGATTTGAGTTACTGAAAGCTGTGTCAAAATTGTTTACCAGCTCTGCTTCACAAGCACATGTTGCATTGCCTAGAGGATCAGAGGATAAGGTTGACCCACCTAACTGTTGGGTATATAAGCCTCCATGGTGCTATTGAATAAAGGGCTTCTTACCAGTGACTAGAGGTCCATGTCTCTGTCTCTCTGTCTGTCTGTCTCTGTGAGTTTGTGTGTTTCAACCTTCAGCCCCTTGCCCGAAGCTCACTAACTGTATAGTAGTGCATAGAGAGCAGACAGGTGTTGTGCGCTACAGGCCCTAATTTCATTTATTTATTTATTATTTGTTACTTCACTAAACAAAACTAAAACCACCTCCTTTCCTTATCCTTTATTAACTTATTCACTCAAATTTTTCTATGTTTTAGTAACAGCACAAACTCCCTATGTAATTATCAAGAACCCAAAAAAAGAAAATCTTTTTTTCAAAAATTGTAGTATGGGGAAACTTTGCTCCACTGTGGTAATAATATTCCTTGACTTTTTCTTGAGTCTCTGGCTCTTTTTGACCACCAGTCTCTATAATTACATCTACATGGTGACATAAACTTTCATATACAGCCTATGCAATAAAATTATGGTGCCTGAGCAAAGAAAAAGTTATAATTTCATACCCTAACTATTCTGGACTTCTTTGAAATTGACCGGTTACTATATGGATGCAAAATTTCTTTTATAGATAATGAGGTAACTAGAGAAAAGTTTTATTTTAATAATCACCTACTACATAAATGTTACAAGCATGGGGCCCTCAAAAAAAACAGTAGTTCTTTAAAACAATATGTTCATTTGAAAAACTTCAGATGTGTAACCCTACTTCGAAACATTTCTACTCCAGAAGCTAACTACAGATTGATGTTAATATAAAATCTGTTAATGATCACGGTATCTGCACATATGTGGTTCCAAGTCTAATAGGGAGCAAAGACGAAGCAAACAGATTTTAGAAAATAATATGTTCTTTCCTACAAGAATCATGTAAACAGAGTATTGGGAGAACATAAAGAAAGAACCAATTAATTTTCTAAGGGCATGATAACTTCACACAGGCTAAATGTCAAACAATCTTTGAGAACCATCCCTATTTCTTAAGAGCAATTGATTCTTCCTGTGAGCTTTGTAGACAAAGTTGGACTGAAAGTTTCAAAATATCATGGGGGTGTTAGCATGCAGAGTTTACATTGCCACCCAAGTTGACAAGAAGAATCGAGGAACTTCTCTTTAGAATTAGTTTAATATTAATTTTATAATGCAAATTATGAGTATGTCCTTAGGCACATAGGCCAAAATTCATGAAAAAGGGCACTAAACTCAATAGGTGGAAGGTCAGTTCTGCTTACTTGGAAGACATTCCAAATTGCCATGATAGAGCATTGGTTTTGACCATATGCTTTGATTCACAGTTTCAAATTTTATAAAATATCTCACAGCTTGGAGTGGAATCTTAGTCTCTTTATTCCATCATCTCAAATGTCTACATCTTTATTAACCCTACAATTTTCAGTTTGGGCACTAATAGAATACATTCATTCATTCATTCATTCATCTATTCATTATTTTATTGTTCTTTGGATATCATACTGGTTTATTGTATTGTTTACAGTAAAAATAATAAATAGTTTTTTTAACTCAAAGTTACTTAAGCCTATGCTAATGCTTGTATAGATAACTCTGTGGAAACAGATTCTCAGGTTCTGCTAACCCAATGTGATTCAACCCATAGACACCACACAACCCATAGTCAACCCAACATGGAAACATATTCATTGTTGCCAAGTGAAAAACAAAAACAAGAAAGTAAAGTACAACAAACATTACTTGTTATTCTATGAAATATATACCCTATAAGGAAAGACAGACATAGCCATATAAGCATAAACCAAATTATCTTAATAACACAGCAATCAGATCTAATTAAAACAATGCTCAGTGTTGCTTTATGGTTCAATGACTAGTGACTGCTACCTCCCTTCCCATGAGTGTGTTAACTGCAAACTCTGCCACTAAAAGTTCCTGATTTCTTAAATGAGTGGATATGTTGGTTAAATAGTTCACAACAGTGGTCCTTTAAACAGACCGTGCAGAATAAGAAAATAGAAATGAAAGCAGTAGAGCCAGGGAACTACGTCTGCCATTTTCAGCATCCCTCGCTTCAGTGTGGCCATTGGAAATATAGCAGTGGCGTGATCTGGGCTTTAAATCCACCTTTCTCTATACAATTGACATGAAAAGAAAATGACTTGCCACAAAATGTACATATATGTGAGTTTTCTAAGCTATAAAATTTATTATAAAAATCAAAAATTTTATGACAATATTTCTTCAAATCAGTTTGTTCCATTCGTCATGTCCATATTTTCATATTGTTCATTTTACACATTAGATCTAGATAGCAACTTTTGACATTTTAAATAACAAGAATTCTGGCCCACTGGTACTGTCTGATATTCTTTGTCATTGTGTATGGCCAGTGTGGCCCCTGTAGGGTATACCCAGTCTTGCCAGCTTCTGTGCTTAAAGGTTCATTAAAAATCCTCACTGACTTGTGTTAATATAAATTAGTAGGCAGAAAACATAATCCAGCACAAGGTACCAATTTTTATTCAGATATTCTATTAGCATATAATTGTCTTTTTTGAAGAAATTAAAAGTACATTATTATACTTGATGTGGCACAAATTATAAGAGCAAAAATATTCTCTTGCAAGGTTCTGCAGTTCTTCAGTAATTATCCATATTACACCCTGGAAACTAAAATTAAATACATAAATTAAAGCAGTGGTGGAGATACTAGCCCTGTAAAGGGGGTCCAGATTTAGCATGGTGTTTTATACCTGGGGCTCAGCCTGAAGAGAGCCACCACTGGCTTGGTCACACAGGAATCAAAACAGGTTTCCTACAGACCTAAGTTTGACTGTGACTGAAGTAATCACTTGCCATTTGACTAAAGGAAAATATCCTCTGTTCAAACATTACTTACACAAATGGGTCTCCTCTGTCTACTCTCTGAGCATGGTCAGTGTCTTAATTTTTAGGATTCACAGGACATGAGTTCACCAACAAGATGCTACATGAATTCAGTTAGAGTTACTATTCTGTCACATCGATACAAATGAAATTTTCAGCTATTTTAGGAGAAGATTGGATGCAAAGATGTACATCTAGGACTCTTTTTATTTGAAGCAACTTTAGGTTGAACTTACAGTATTTGTATTATCTATACTTAGTGACAATTGCCCCCAAGTTGACAAGCCTAGGTACTCCTTATTCTACCACTAGTACTACTTAGTTGGAATAAAAATCAGTTTGGCACTAAGCTTAAAAGCCAAAAGAATAAAAGCAACTTTGAAGTTTCCATAACATTTTATTTCCTTTTATGTAGTGATTCTTTCTGATAAGATGGGAATGGACAAAATCACACTGTATATTAAGCACACTCTGTTTTAGCCACATGCACAAAGAAAAGATCAACCTTTTTAAACCTACTCTCCCTGCCTCCAGCAGATAAAAAATGGGCAAAGATGGGAAACTATTTTACTAGGGATTTTGGTACCACATACTCATCTGCTATTTTTCTGATGTAAACCCAATCCCTAAGCATTTGGACATATTTTGTTCATATAAACTTTACTATTCTATCAACTGGATAATCATTTCATCATAGTTCTGTATAAAACCTGTTGGAACAGCATCAATTTTTTATTTCATATCAATGCTAGCTAACCTGCGTCCTTGATGAAGAATGAGTGCGAGCCCAATAGCTAACCTGTCTTAGGTAAGGAAGCTGCAAACAACATCCTATGTTCACTTCCATCAAGTTTGCCCTAGACATTGTTGCTGTACCATCCCCTTGATGTCAGCCCCAAAGTCCAATGCTGAGTCAACAGAGTATTCTACCTGGAGATGACTAGTCAGTGGGCAATATGCTAGCTTCCCTCAAAACTTTTGGCTTTGGAAGAAGGTTACTTATCTGCCACTTCACACCAAGGTCGATGTAAAAAAAGAATTAGTCTCAATGCTATGTCACGTGTAGGTGCTGAAGACTTTGAGAAGTGAGGCTTGTTGCTGTCCTCTGCTATTCTTTCTCTCCTCTTGTCTTCCCAGCAAGGCATCTGTCCATGATATGCTGCTCTCCACTAGAAGCCTAAAGGCAATGGCATCTACCTTGCAATAGGCCTGAAAGTCCAAAATAACATCCCAAAGTAAAATTGTTGTCTTTTTTTCCCAGCTGACTACCTAAGTTGTTTTGCCACAATAACAAAGGCTAACAAAAGACAGATTTATTTGTAACTAGGAATAATATGTAGGTTGATGGTAGATTCATATGCTTTTTCTGTATATAAAATCATTATTGTAGAGATCATCAAATCCTTAAGTTAGAGTTTTAAAAATAAAACCACACATAACATACATCATGCTTTACATGAATAAAAAAAGACATTCTTAAAGGAGGTGTGACGTAGCCATGCGATCCTTTTCTGTTTGTCTTAGCATATATAGCCTAAAGCTGTTGATTTAACAAAAACTAAAAACAGAATTTAAAAATACAATTGAGGTATGGTCTTAAAAGAGTATGCAAAGACAGGGACCACCTTCCAGGATATGATATGTGCTGTAAATCCACAACTTTTATGAGGAGTGATATCTCCAATAAGTTGTATGTTGCTATGATCAAAATGTCTGTGTGCATCTGAAATCTCTTCAGTAAAATATAATCACAGGTGTGATTTCTGAGGAAGTGATAAACTAGATCTCAAAAAAGCTTTCTTCTCATTTTCCATGTAAAGACTTGGTAAGAGTTTTCCTCACAGAAACCAAGATATATGCCCTCACCAGACACTGGGAGCCCACCCATTCCTTGAATATTTCAGGCTTTAAAGCTATGAGAAATATTTTTCTTGTTGTTATGCATAAGTTACTTTGTCCATGATATTTTGTGATAGTTGGCTCAATGGAGATAAAATTCTGCACATAACCCATCACATCAAGGCTAGATGAGGTAACTCAGTAGTAAGAGAAGGGTCCCAAATAAAGACCAAAGAGTCAGAGATAGGCCTACTCTCACTGTCAGGAGTCTCATAAGAACACCAGGCTAGAGTCCCCTGCTAGGGGGCCTCCTTTGTCCCATGGAGCCGAGCCGAACGGAGCTGGCAACCCTCAGTAGGCCTGCCCTTGGGACCGGGAACCTCACCCAACCAGCTTCCACGGATTCATCTGGACCCTGGTGAGTGGACCCCAGCCCGTCCCCGGGGCCTTCTGGCCACTTGGGGCTCCCCTCTGCTGGCTTTGTTGCTTGTCCCAACCCTGCACGCCCCCGGGCATCCCTTCTCATCTGCTTGGTCCCGGCTGCACCAGAGCTCGGCCTACCCGGGCTGAGGCCTTGGGGGAAGGGCGAGTCCCCTGCTAGGGGGCCTCCTTTGTCCCACGGAGCCGAGCCGAGTGGAGCGGCCAACCCTCAGTAGGCCTGCCCTTGGGACCGGGAACCTCGCCCAACCAGCTTCCACAGACTCATCTGGACCCTGACCCCGTGAGCCAAGCGGAGCCGAACGGAGCAGAGCGGGCAACTCTCAGAAGAGATGGGCAGGCGCCAATCAAAGAATTCGTCCAACAACCTGAAAAGCAACATGATAACACCAGAATCCAGCGATTATGGAACAGGAAAGCCCGAGCAATTTATCCCAGATGAAGTAGAAGAAATTGACTTTAAATGTAGCTTTATGAAAATTATAGAGTCCTTTAAAGAAGAGGTGAAAAACTCCTTTATCGAAAGGGATGAGAAAACTAACAAAAAGTTAGAAGAAATGAATAAATTCCTCAAAGATACCCTAGAAAACCAAGAAAAAGCAATCAAACAGGTAACTGAAACAGTTCAA
>PVIU01017956.1:0-40358 GCA_004026605.1 Ondatra zibethicus
TTCCAATTTGCAGGAGGATCTATATATGTTTTTCTTTGAGTTCACCTTGCTATTTGGCTTCTATGGGCTTATGAGCTATAAGCTTAATGTCCTTTGTTTTATGGCTAGGGTCCACTAATGAGTGAGTATATAGCATAATCATCTTTTTGGGTTTGGGTTAACTCACTCAGGATAGCGTTTTCTATTTCCATCCATTTGCATGCAAAATTCAAGATGTCATTATGTTTTACCGCTGAGTAGTACTCTAATGTGTATATATTCCACACTTTCTTGATCCATTCTTCCATTGAGGGGCACCTAGGTTGTTTCCAAGTTCTGGATATTACAAATAATGCTGCTATGAACATAGTTTCACAAATGCTTTTGTAGTATGATTGGGCATCTCTTGGGTATATTCCCAAGAGTGGTATTGCTGGATCCCAATTTCCTGAGAAACCGCCACACTGATTTCCAAAGAAGTTGTACAAGTTTGCATTCCCATCAGCAATGTATGAGTGTTCCTCTTACTCCACATCTTCTCCAGCATAGGCAATCATTGGTGTTTTTGATTTTAGCCATTCTGACAGGTGTAAGATGGTATCTCAAAGTTGTTTTGATTTGCATTTCCATGATGGCTAAGGAAGTTGAACATGACCTTAAGTATCTTTTGGCCATTCGAACTTCTTCTGTTGAGAATTCTCTATTCAGATCCTTACCCCATTTTTTAATTGGGGTATTTAGAATCTTAATGTCTAGTTTCTTGAGTTCTTTGTATATTTTGGAGATCAGACCTTTGTCTGATGTGGGGTTAGTGAAGATCTTCTCCCATTCAGTAGGAAAAAAAAAAACAGGATACAACTTTCTAAAATTAATGTAAAAACAGGAAACAAATTCCTTACAGTGACTAACTCAGTACCCTAGCTGTTGAGGGTCACATTTTGTATTTTATGACTTAGAGTATCATTTAAACATTTATATATCATATATAGAATTTATATATACAAATAATGTGTTATTTATATATAAGCATTTATATATCATCTGTAATATATCATATATAATGTTTATATATAATGTGTATGTGCATTTGTGTATATTTGTGTGTGTGCATACACACCTTGCCTGGTCAGATCACATGTATGACTTGAAGGGTAGAGAAGCTATGCCACAGCTACTACAGATATTTCTGTGTATCCAAAAATATAAACTTGTTAGCCTTAGTCATTGTTAATAGACACTTGGTTGTAATGTTCTTAAAACAGATTCTGAAGTTGTACTAGAGGAACATAGATAGGCAGGGAAAGCCGACTCAGCCCCGCTCTGATGAGAGCTTCTTTTTCCCAGAAGACTGTGGAAAATAGTAGGAAGGTACAAGAGTTGGCATTTAGCCAACTCTTAGCCTTAGGCTTCCGCAATCCCAAATGTAGAAAGCTTTCCCTTTCTCTACAGCTTGCTTTCTGTCTCTCCGTCATTCAGTTCTTTGTTCTTGCTGTGGAATGGATTCAGCAACCCCCTAGCAACCGCCATCACCCCAGTTACAATTTCATCTCAGCACACCTCCTTTCCTGAAGCCCTTGGTAGCAGCGAATCACTGCTGCTCCCTGAGTGCATTTGGCTTCACACAGTCAAACATAAAATGATGGGCAAGATAAATGACCTAGCTATGAAATATTATGTAGCCCACCAAGGCTCCGTCTATAAGAATTCTTGGTGTGAAGAATGTATGTCCTCAAAAGACCTATGTTTAGAACATTTTAACAAATGACCAAAAGAATAACCCCAAAGTTACTGTTCCAGTGCCACCAAGTTTAGCAGATCCTAACCTCTCTAGTGGTACTGAGATAGAAAAAAATATCTGGGTCAGTCACCTTGCAGGGAATTGTAACAGGTAGCTCACAAGCCTTGTCTCTCACAGACTGACCACTGGGACCTGAGGGGCTACAAGTTTCTTAAAATTCTCACATTCACCAAGGAAAAGGCAATCAAGACTTTCTTGAGATCCTTCAGGATAGAGATGAAGCTATGTGTAGAGCCCTAAATGAATATTCTATTGACCTGAAATGAACTAGCATTTGAGGGCAATCAAAGACTTGCACAATGCTAGCGGAGGGACTGACAGCAGCCCTTCCTCCACCTGACCTGAGGCCACAGCACCAACTCCTCACTGTGCAGAACTACCAGGATTCAGATGTCTCTGGAAACAATTCTATAAGAGATCAATATTTGTTATAAGAAAATATTAGTGCCTGAGCTGAGAAATCTCTTCTAATAAATCAATATGCCGGCAGATTTTCCATATGTCAAGGTCTTGGCTTATTTCACACTCAGCTGCTTGTAGTAATTTAAAAGCTATTATTTTCACACCGCACAGAATGGGCTAGCAGGAGAGAGAAGAGTTAGCAGGGTGAAAATGATGCTATGAACCAACCCCTCAGATGCACACCTAGAAACTAATTCTGACCTTCACACAGCCAAATTTCTAGTCCACCGCCCGCGTTCCAAACAGCGTCTGTATGTGTTACAGGAAGGGATGTGGACTCTTGTCAGCTGCTATCAGGCATGACAACATGGCTGAAGGGTTGTGCCTTTCAAATCCATTCCACTGCCAAACACCTCAGCGACTGTGTCCCTGAGTATACGAGCACCTGCCGCTTTCTACACGACTCTCCATGTTAGCCTCTTAAGTACTGTCACACAGCATAACAATCGAAGGCACTTCCCCAAATTCAGCTCTGTCAGGTTCTGTGTGTCTTCAGCTTCCATCACTCAGGGGCCATGTGAAGATGTTCGCCAACTGCAGGGAGATCCACTGAAGCCTCACAGAGCTCTGCTTTAAGGTAGCCACTTTTGACAGACTGTTTCTTCGCTGACATTTCTGGAATGTTCTGCCCTCATCTTAAGTATAATCTCCCACAAAGCATGACAATTATAATTATTTCAGAATGAATTTGGATTAGAATTGACTTCTTACTTTCCAATCCAGGGGCTACTTTCTTGCTCTCTTCTCCGGACTCCACAGTCCATTTAACATGACCTTCTCCACTCCTCTCTTCCCTCCAGAGTCAGTGTAACTTGGCCTTCTCTCTCCCCACCCACTCCCTCTGGACAATTGTGTAACACACCCTTTCTTCTTTCCTTCTCGTATGTGCACAGACCATTGTGCACTTCTGTAATCACCCTGTGCTCTTTATAAAGGCAATGTCACTCCCGATCTTCCTTCAAACTTTCACAGATCTCATGTTCACTTTCTTGATTAACTTATGCTAATGCCTGGGCTTGTTTCATCTGTCTCCAGGCGAGCCACTGGGGATTTTGCATAATACAATCAATTAATAATCACAAATAATTATAAAAATGTTTCCTAGTCTCTGCAACTTAAAGGCGTTTACAAATGGAGAGTAATTCAGAGAAGGGCAAAGTGGGGCAGACTTCAGCACATCACACTCCTCACACGCAGATAATGAGCAAAGATTCATCACTTCAAACGTACCAGGGTGCATTGCTCTGTTATCATGACCTTTCTAAGCAGAAACAATATCCTTTAGTAAAAAAGAAGTAGCATAAATTTCAGAGAGTATGGTTTATAGGATTGGAGAATTCCTTCCTGTAAGAAAAAGACTTACACTACATACTAAGTTGGAAATGAAGCATCCTGCAGACCCTGTAGTCATTTGTATGCCTATAGGCTCACCAGAAAGATCTTAAGTCTTTAACAGAACTATAGCACAATCAAACTGCTTAGGTTAATGATTCTTTGGTAAGTTGTATAAATACTTTAAGAATTAAGCAACCATCATATTTTATAACAATGTGCTATCATAGTTTCATAGTGAAATGTGTTACTCAGATTTTCTATTATGACTCGCTTTAGCATAGATATTAGGCACCGTAGGAGGATTTCTGACCAAATCTGATTACAGTTCTAATTTTTCACTTTGCTAACTTTATTATACTTTAATTTCAGTTAAGAAATATAGGGGCAAACACTTGCAGCCACTGGGCCAATGAGATGGTTTAGCAGTCGAAGCCTGACAACCTTAGCCTGAGCCCTGAAGTCAATGAAGGAGAGAACCGGCTCCTGAAAGTCGTTCTCTCATGTCCACACCTGCACCAAGTCATGTGTGCTGCCATGCACACACGAACAACACACACACACAAATACATACACACATGCTAATTAATATAAAAAAGTTTTCATCCACAATTTTTAAGAGAAATGCTCAAGACAGCTGTAAAAACATTGACAAAAGAATTAATTCTGGTGACAGAAGGCATGTGGGGAACTCTGCATGGCTACATCATACGGTCCACACAAACAGAACATTGGCTGTAATTTCTGCAACCTCCATAGATTTTTTAAATACCCACAGCTTCCAGCCAGAATGACAACTCAGGGAATAAGAGTGTTTATAGCTCAATGTCCTATAACCTGAGTTGAATCTCTGAGCGTATATGCTAGAGAGCTAGAATGTGCTTCACATGTTTTTGACCATCATGAGTGGGCTGTGATATACACATGTGCATACACAGACACATAAACGAATGGAAATTCAAAAGATGTTCATGACTGGACTGAAAGTTCTTAACAGTGTCTGGTCTATTTTGAGAAGTTATGATCTCAAGATGCTAAGAAGCCCCGTGAGTTAAGGATTGGGTCTGAAAGCTAGGATTATTGGTAGATGGAGGAACATTAGGAAGTTAGTTCACTTCGGGTTAGACTCTAGATCAGTGGTCCTCAGCCTTCCTAATGCTGTGACTCTCTAAAAAGTCCCTCATGCTGTGGTAACCCCCAACATAAAATTATTTTGATTGCTACTTCATAACTAATTTTGCTACTGTTATGAATTACAGTGTATACATGATACGCAGGATATCTGATATGGGACCTGTGAAAGGGTCACTAGACCCCCAAAGGGGTTGCAATGCACATGTTAAGAACCACTGCACTAGGTGAAGAAAACAAAACTCAGTCCTTCCCTCTCCCTCTGTGGGTTTCCCTGATGTCATAATGAATAGTTTTCTTTGCAGCAGCTAATACCAAGATTGACCATAATCCCAAAAGCAATGCAGCCACCACCCAAGGGCTGAAGACAGTCAGAATGAAATCTTCTCCTACCAAGTTGTTTATCTTCTTTCCATCACAGCAACAAAAAGTCAAAAGGCCTTTTGGATTAAAATGTAGGACTTCTTCTAATATTATATATGGTACTACATAATAAATAAATAATAAAATGCTTGGAAACTCTATTTGATTCCACTTTTTAAGTGTAAGTACAAATGTCTCTGAAAAGACTCCATACCTGGCTTTCTGTCACAGTCTCTAGCATCAATATGGAATCACTAAGAATCTTCAAATATTAATATTCTAAATTGATGTATACGCTATTTCTTCATTATATTGCTAACCTTAGTACTAAACATTATTTAAATTAGGTTTCCATCAATAATATACAGAAATATTGTATAAAATGTAAAATTTTATGATTAAAGGTAATTTCTTTTTTTTTTTGAATGTAGCTACTACAGAACTTACACTTTCTGCATGGGTCTGGCCTAGTCCTCTGCATATATGGTTGTGTAGCTTGGTCTTCTTGTGGGAGTCTAAACAGTGGGAGCAGCAGCTATCTCTGACTCTTTTGCTGCATTTGGGACACTTTTCCTCATACTTAGTTGCCTCATGAAAACTTAATATGACGGTTTGTGTCTAGTCTTATTTTAACTTGATATGCCATGTTTGATTGATATCCATAGGAGGCCTGCCCTTATTTGAAGGGACACAGAGAAGGAGTGGATCTGGGGGTGAAAGAAGACGGTGTCAGGACTGGGAAGAGTAGAGGAAGGGGAAACTGAGGTTGGGATTAATATATGAGAGAAGAATAAATTTTTAAAATTAAAAAGAAAGAATTTAAACTTGTCTGTGTGGACTGTGATATATTTCAACTGGGAGGTGCTGGCCAAGACAATATATATCAAGATGAAGATCAGCTATACCTGGAAAGACAGAGTTTAGTGGGTACAGCAGTATAGCAGGATATGAAAAATAACTTAGAAATATGACTGCCCAAACATGTGTTGAACAAGTATGACACCAACGGAGATGGCAAAGAGGGACTGGGAAAAGTCCATGAGGCATCAGCCCTACACAAAGAGCCACAGACAACAAAGCAAAGCTGGGAGGAGTGGGAAAAGTAGGGGCTCTCCCAACTGAAAGCACACTATGAGTGGGGGAGTGGTCTTCCCAAGTGAAAGCACACTAATTAGTTGCCCATGGCCAGATGGTCAGCCCTGGAAAAATACATGCAAGTAACATGTATGGATTGACCAGGTTGTATTTAGGAATGTGTATATGTGATGAAAAAAGAGGCCATGGATTTAAAGGGACATTTGGAGGAAAGAAACAGAACAAAATATGTAGTTATAATCTCTAAAATAAGAAATCTTATAGTGTTCTATAAAACAATAATGTAATTACAATGGACAAAAAATTGAATATTTCAAAGTAGCAATCTGACAAGTAGATATGCAAATTAACCTGATTAATTATTACATATTGTGTGTGCTCATTAAAATTCATACTCTTCTCCATAAATATGTATAATCATTATGTGTCAGTTAAATATATTTTTAAATATTTAAATTATCCACCATACATCTAAGTAGACAATGACAATCATTCCCCTAGAGAAAACAATTACACACTGTACTCAGAACGGATTCTGATGTGGGAACACAAGGATGGAAACCATTCTCTGCACTGTCCCTCCTTTATTCCACCATGAACAATGCCCTTTGTCTCTCTATCACTTTATTATTAAGGCTTTTCTTGTCACTGACCAAAATATCTGACTGATAGATATACTTGGAGGAAAGCATTTATCATTGTTCCATTCTGGTTGGATCCATCATTTCTGGGTCCATGGTCAGGAAGAACATCCTGGCTACAGAAATATGTGGAAGGAGCTACCTACTTGGTGGAATACTGGAATCTGAAAGAAAAGAGCATCCCATGTGACCTATACTTCTCCAGCCAAATCTCAGATCCTAAAGTTACCAGGAGCTTCCAAAACAGTGCTACAAACTGAGAACCTATTTCCCAACATATGAGCTTATAGGGGACATTTTGCACAAATCAGAGAGTCGCCTACATGTCTTCCACAGCATTCTGCTTCTGGCCTTATTTCTCACCATTCTTTACCACTGCTGGCTGACATTAAGGGGTGGAACACCCCTGCCTTCAAGACACTTCATGCTATAGCTTGTTGGTCTCAGTATTGTTTCATTTTCTTGCTTATTTTGCTTTTAAGGAAAAAATAATTGTGTTGTAGCACACAGGCCTCAGTAAAAGTTAAAATCCTGTCACTTCAAGGACTCTCTGCCCTGAAGAAGATCACAACATGTACACACAAAACACTCACACAGCAATAAGATAGGAATAAAAGAAGGAATACACCCAACTGCTTAATTTTAAGAAATACGGTTCAACCACAGCTTATAAGCACACCTGAAAAACTTAAGATAAAATGCCCTCCAAGTTTTCTACCTTAAACATCACCAGTCAAAGGACACAGGGATAAGACCCTGTCTACATACTTCCAAAGTGACATGTGTGAAAATCTGAGATAATTCCAAGAGAAACAAACTCAAGACAACTATTTGTTCAGCACTTTTGATAACAATGACTATAATGTACTCAATTCTCAAGCCCAGGCACAAGGGAAATTCATTTTAAATTTTCTGTAAGCAAAACGGTATGCTCATACGTGAGAAATTTGGTTCCTTGAGACTGAGAAGAAAAGCACTCTGAGGAAACTTCAAAGTAGGAAACTTTTTGTAATTACCTAAAACTCAGAATCATAGAAACCAGTTTTAATTATTACTGATCCAGGTAGTTAAATATTTTCTCAATGTTTTGTTTGTGATATGTTAAAACTGGAGATTAGAGCAGGCTCAATTTATGTATTTATGAATAATTTGCATCAGTTACAGGGTGGGATTCTTCTCATAATGACATTCCTGCCATCTTGATAGCATTTCCAAGCTGGCATATAATGCCAAGAATATCTGTTTCTCAGGCTTTTCACCTTGGTATAAGAAATGAGTGCCAGACAACAAAATCAAGTCCATCGTCTCTTTAAGACTTAAATTTACATACTGTAAATGTCTAGGTTGTGTAATATTCTAAATGTGATTCACCCTTTAGGTTAACCTTGCCTTCGCTTGGCATTACGATAAGAACTCTCAAACCACGGTAACTGGTCTTGTTTATGACTGGGTAGCACAGCAGTCAATACAGCTAGAGGGCTGCACATAACTTCATGTGGAAGTGCTGTTTTCAGGACTCTACACAGGGCCCAGTGTGTGTGCTGAGCAGTGACCTGGAGATAAAAAATTCACACTAAACAAGCCGCCAAAACAATGAAGGCATCAACAGGACAGAAAACAAAAATGCTGAATAAATTATGTCCAGTTTAAAAAAAATGATAAATAAGAGAATTTTGTATCTTATCCATACATGTTAGGGAGCTTTGCGTCAGCAACAACAAAGCCTTAGAGCACCGTATAGCTTGTTTCTCTATGCACACATTCAATATTTTCTTCTCCTGTTTCTATATGTAAAAATATACTTAAGACACTTACTACGCTATATGCAAGTTAAGTCTAGAAAAGTAAGATCATGGTGAATTCTTTTTCCTTTATGATTGTATTATGTGTTGAGAGAGCATGTGCACTTATACACGCTGAAGTCAAGTAGATTTGTTTTCTTATGGCATTATCTCTCCTCCCATCATGTGGTCTCAGGGACTGTCCTCCAGATATCAGGCTTGGTGGGAAGGATTTTTACACACTGAGTCATCTCACAGGTCCCTCAAATCACTACCAGCCAAGTTTTCTAGCATCCATTCTCCACAGATATAATTTTACTTATGCAATACCAAGATATATAGATAGTAAATAGTTTGTTGGATGGATAAGTAAATGTTAAGTAAATGTCCAAACGCATAATCCTGAGGTTTTTCTTCAGACAGTGCTTATTGAAAACCAGAAGTAAAATGAGACAAAATGTAGGCTCTCCTGTATTTCTGTTCCCCTAGACAAGAAGATGCAGACATTTCTCAAGATACGCTCTTTTCTCACATAATTTTTATTGATTCTTTGGGAATTTCACATCGTGCACCCCAATCACACAATTTTCCCAGTCCCTCTGTATCTGCCCTTCACCTTTGTAGTACCCCCCTCAAGGAAAGTTTATAAAAAATAAAATAAAAGTAAATAAAAAAATAATTTTTTTAAAGCAAAACAAAAAAAGAACACTTTTTCCTCTGTCTTTCCCACCTTTCCATCACCTCTTCATTAGGCATTGGGAGCTGTAGTGTGTCATGCAGAATACCCTTTTGTCAAAACAGTTTTACCTGAAAATGCTCATTATGCAAAGTGTGCTTGGTCAGGTTCAAGGCCTCTGGCCTCTGGCACCATCAGTCCTGGATCCTCACCAAAACTCCTCTTCGATATTTTGCTGTTGCCCCAAGTCATGGCGATCCTACTATGGTCCATATGAACAAGCCTTACATGCTCCAACAGATCATAGATGGGGTAGGTGCTGGGGTGCTCTAACTCAAAGCCTGGATGTGTGCCTGGCCAGTAGCTGAGCTGGTCAGTCGGGCTACTGGAATCATCTCCCTCAGGTGAAGTGTGGAGTCAGCTCTCCCAAGCCCATGATGAGGGGTGGGGCCATTTTTCTCAAGTAGGAGGGGCAGCTCTCCTATGAGGTCAGCTCCCCCAGGGCCAGTGAAGGGCAGGGCTGGCTTAGCACAGCCTCAGGACTTCAACAAGTATGGTTCGCATTGGCCTCTGTGGTAACATGGAAACGGGCATCAGCACAAACCTCAGACATAGCAGGAACACAGACCCAGACTTTGCACAGCAACAATTTGGGCCCCAGGTGGCAGTACATGCCACAAAGATTGGCATGGACACAGTGGCAGCATGGTCCTCAGCTCCAACATGGCACCAGGTGGTGGCCCAGACCCCTGCATCCATGTGCCCTTTGGAAGCATCATAGGCTGTGTGCATCAACACAGACCCCGGCTGAGGTTGGACCATGGACCCAGACATCACCCTTAGCAACAGCTGAAGCAAGATGCTAAGACTTAAACTTATCGGAAGATCAATGGTATGAAGAAGGGTGGAAGGCGAAGACTGGCAGATTCACACAGTTAATTTCAAAAGCACCTGTCTCCTTGTAGAGATGATTAGCTCAATAGAAAGTCAGCTTCTGGTAATTTACTTTATATTTTAATTGAGTTATTTGGAAAGTAAACAAACTTGATATATGATATTTTTAGATAATACTGTGGGCACCAGTGAAATCACAAAAATCAATCTGTTCACTATGAATAGAAAACAAAGATATATATATGTAGATATATATATATAAATATATATATATATAGCCATCTCAGTTGAAGCATGCTAAAGAGGAATCATCCCATCCAAAGCAATAGAAATCAATCCATCAACAAATAAATAAATCTCTGTAAAAGTTAAAATTATAAATAAGCATACAAACAGTGATAAAACAAAATAAATTTCTAACAGTGGGTATGACTTATTGAAGTATTATTCTTGATTTCATTTAGTCCACTGTGGTATTGAAAATTTAAGAAAACATCTTTAAGTATCTAAAGCAATAAGACCACAGTGCTTCTCTAGTTTATGCAGTAATAACTCATCAAGTTCATTTCCTTTCTAAAATCTAGCAATGAAGCTCACTTTACTGCATCAGATATCTATAAAAAAAATCAGTTTGTCCTAGCATTTCTTGGATTCTATTAAAATGAATAAAAACAAATTAAGATCTCAGAACATTTAATGGTTAATCAAATAATAATGATATAGGACTTTGTGTGTGTGCGTGTGTGTGTGCCTGCACACGTGCGCACATATGTGTGAATACATGTGTGTATGCAAAAATGCAGTAGCCACATTCAAGTAGAGAAAACTAAATTTAGAATGGAAAAACTTGGTGGTAATAAACTAATGCCTGAATTTGTGATTTTTGTACCTACTTCAGTTAAAAATTATGTGTGTGTGTGTTTGTGTGCGTGCGTGCGTGCATGCGCACATGTGCACACAAAATGAGCTTCACTTTCTTTAGCTATCAATACATGCAATGAGAAGGAGAACAGCATAAATGATAGTTAACCATGATAGCTTCAGGCTTCAAATGTCAAGAGTAAGGATCTGGATCCGTGAGAAGTCGCCATTATCAACTAATACAAAGTAAAGTACTAACCATGTGCCAGGAATAGTTTTAAATGATAAGTAAGCTAGGGGGTGGTGGCAAACACCTTTAATCCCAGCACTCGGGAGGTAGAGGGAGGCAGATATCTGTGAGTTTGAGGCCAACCTGGTCTACAAGAGCTAGTTCCAGGATAGGCTCCAAAGCTACAGAAAAACCCTGTCTTGAAAAACAAAAACAAAAGAAACAAAACAACTAAAAACAAGCAAACAAAAAAGATAAAGTGATTTAGTTTGGGTCTTACAATTCTAGGGGTAGGCATTAATATTAGCCCCTTCATAAGAGAGAACCAAAGCCTTGCAGTAGGTCACACAAGGATTAAACCCTAAACCTCCTGGATGGAAAACATATGTTGGAAATTTGAGGGCACATCTGTGTATGGACAGCCCTCAGTCATACGAGTTTCCTGGTGTAGCACACAGAGGTTCCAGCCTTAATGGTCTATGCTTCCTCCCAGTCATTGGACATGGAAGACACAAATCTTTTAGATTCTAGTGACTCAAATCTCTGTCACCTGCTCACAGACAATAACCCTTTGAATTACTTTATGTTCAAGTCCATAAGAAACAGTAATATGTAAGTGTGCAAATTAAACAGAAGGGCATCTGTCAAAAGGACAGACACAAGAAAACAGCACTAAAAGGGAACGGGGTTTGATTTCTATTTCAGGAGACTCTAAAAACACTTGCCCTCTCTGTTATGGCCCACAGTGATACTGTGTAGCTCGGGTTGTCCACACATGGATAATCATCTAATTCCATCTCCCAAGCACTGGGATTATGGGCATGAGCCACCCCACATGGCTCTAAAATGACTGCAGTACATTTTTTTAATTTATTATTCCAGAATCAGAAGATGAAACTAAACACTATACACTGAACTACGGAATTCTCCTCCATGGTATAATAGCCTTACAAGTATTTAAATGGAATCAAACTTAATTTTAAAGGGGTGGAACGCTGTCTGAATAGTTCGAACTGTGTTGTTAACCTCATCTTTGAAGTGATCAGAATTAAGTGTTCAGAACTGATAGCCAATCTAACATACAGCTAACTTCACAGAAAACAGGAGAAAAAAAACAATAAAAGTCCTAAGACAGAATTTAGAACGTCTATCACCCAAAGCCACCATCAGAAAAGCTTAATGAAGCATTCAGAGCTCTTCCAAAAGACTTTAATTTCCCCGACCTCATTATGGCTGACATTACCCCAACTCAGATCACAGCCATGAATCTAACCACTGGTCTGCTTCAATATTCGCACAGTTGATCATTGCTAGTCAGGCTGCACCTGCTTTCTGATTGCCTGCACCCATTTCCAAGTTGAAATCAATGAAACCTATTAGTATGCTCTGTACTGCAAACTTTAATTTTGGATAGCAATGTATTATTAATGCAATCATCCCGACAAGCCTGGTTCAGCATCAGAAGTAAAGCTGAAGGATTCAGAACAGAGAACTTTAATAAGACCACTTATTAAATTGTATTGAAA
This sequence comes from Ondatra zibethicus, assembly GCA_004026605.1. NCBI lineage: Eukaryota > Metazoa > Chordata > Mammalia > Rodentia > Cricetidae > Ondatra > Ondatra zibethicus. The sequence goes on from PVIU01017956.1 coordinate 12,769, forward strand.
TCTAAATAATTGAATGTGTCTTTGATATAAATTTTAAATTGAAACAGATTATATCCAAGTGGAGGGACAGCAATAGAGAACAGACATCTTTTATGCCTCTGGATGACGGAATACACCTTTTTAAAGTATCATTACACTCCTGACACATAGCCCAGATTACTTACTTTTACACCTAAAGATGACTTCATTTTTTTAAAAAAATATTCTGTTATATTGGCTTTCATATTTTTATGTACATGTGTATGGTGTTTGTGTGTTTGCTTCCATTGCACATGGGTGGATACACTTATTTAATTTGTCTCACCAAGAACCTTCTACTATTTCACGATTAATGTTCACTTTTCTTAGTGCTTGCCTTGGTAAATATTAATATGAGAACATGCTCATCATAATGAAATATTCATATAAACATATTCTTTCCCAATGTACTCCAAGTTGCTTAAGCAAATTCACTTTTTTTCTATGCTAGATGCCAGTAATATTAACTTGTTTCTGAAAAAGACATAGAAGAATATGAAAAAGAAAATTTTAGGGTAATAGTGTTCACACACCTTAGCAGCTGCTTATGACTAAAAGAAACATGCCAAAGAGTACAGGAAGACAAAATGAGTAAGACCATTTGACTTTACCTAAGTCCTCAGAACTTACAGATACATTATTGGCCATGGCATTTAAGAAGTCTGCCTAGCTGACAGTGGTTCAGTGCAGGGCTGGGATAAGGGTTGGAATAAAACAATACTCTTCCAGGATTGGAATAAGAAATTTTATTTATACTGGGATTGTACAGTGCTCAACTTCTGGAATGACCTTCAAATAAGCCTCTGGTTTGTGTGAGATCATCTCTTTCCTGTCCCATATGAACCATCGGCCACAAAGAATACATTTGGGGGACATGGAAGGGGAAAAACACATGAAAGGCATTGACTGTAGTTCTGACAAAAGATCACAGAAGTCCAAGCCAGGATACATGCAATGAGGATGAAAAGAATGCATAGTGATTCTCTCTTATCTACAATGGATACATGACATGCCAAGACCTAGAAAGAGTATATGCATATGTGTATATGCATACATTATATTATACTGTATACTATATATCATGACATTATATGTGTTATTATAATGTACAATTATATAATATATTGTGTATTATATCTGTATCTATATTAAACATGTATGTGCATATATTCTTTTGTGTACATGTGTATCTATGATAGTTTGATTTATAAACTATACAAAGATACTAAGTGAGCCATCATAACAACATGCTATGATGAAAGTTATGTGAACGTATGATCTCTGTCTTTCCCCTTGAGGAAGTACATTACACTTTTAACTGTCAGCATCACTAATCTTGCACCTTGTAGCCAATACTAAGCAAAATATGGGCTACTTGAACACAAGGACTGCAATACTACAAATGCTGATGTGGCAAGTGATACCTGCGAAGAGATTGGCAGGTGGTAAATGCAGTGTGGATATGCTGGGAAAGGAATTATACACATTTCACGTAGAATAGAACAACAACAAACAACATCACACACAAGACAGAGGAAAATCTATGAATTTTCCATATACTATTTTTCAGATGAGTTGGCAGCTGATGACCAAAACCACAGAAATTGGATAGAAAGAACACTAATTTACCGATGTCTTTGTGTATGTGGCGTCAAAAATTAAATCTATGGTCTCATGTACTCCAGGCAAGCGCCCTATCACTAAGTTACATATCCAGGCCACACGCATCTGTTCCTCGGTGTAATTATGATGTCAAGTTGAGTGGCATTGGAAATCACTTAGATATGCACATGAACAACTGGGAAGCAAATGGGATGTGAAGAGACGAGAGCCCGGGGGCACTAAGCACAGAGGGTTCCTCCTACTGTGGAAAAAAGTAGAAGACACAACTGACTAAGAACACACAACATTTGTTGCTATTCTAGCTTATTTATTTTAGTTTTCCTGTTTGTTTTCTAAGGAGAGAGAGAGAAAGAGGGGAATTAGGTGGGTGGGGAGGCAGGCAGGATCTGGGAGGAGGTAAGGGAGGAGAAATCTTATTCAGAATATATTGTATGAAAACTTTTCAAAAAAAAACTTTTTTAAAGAAATGTCTAAAAGACAAGGAAAAAAACTTCATAGGAAGTTGGGAGGGAGACACAGGGATCCAGGGAGAGTTGAAACAGGTGAATATGGTCAAAATGAATTCTATATATGCACTAACTCCTCAAAAAGATAAAAAGAAAATTTTAGTAAGTTACGATGAAGGTTCAGATTGAGCAGTTAGCATGTATTAAAATGGTGGATGTCAGTGGGAAAGGATGTAATTATATTGCAATCTCAAAATAAAAGAAAACAATAAAATTAAGAAGAACTAGAGAGATGTTTCAGCAGATAAAAGCAGTGGCCAGTGTTCCAGATGATCTGGGCTCAAGCCCCAGCAACCACAGGGAGGTTCACAAACATCTGAAACTCCAGTACTTGGGATCCCAGGCCTTCTTCTGGCTTCCATAGACACCAGACAAAGACATGGTACACAGACATGCATGCGTTCAAGACACACACACATAAAATATATAATTAAAAAACTAAATTTAAAAATAAAATGGAAGGATTAGCAAAGAGATGGCCATATAGCTAAGCATAAGACAGTGATATAGTATAAGATTGCACTGTGGTTTATGCTAAAATATCTACAGATTGGACTCTCCCAGGCTGATTCTAGGAACACTAAGCTATTCTTTCCAAGTAATTCACAATGAACAAGAAAATCGGCCAATAATTTCTTTAAGTGAGACATCAAACCATACATATCTAAAAATGTTTATCAGCCTTGCCCCCATGTTCCTCCAAACCAGTTTGAACCCATGGTACATGTATTCCTTATCATTCTTTTTTCCTTTAGTTTTCAGAGCTCTTAAAGATGAAGTTAAAAATCCAGGGCTCCAAAAATAGTAAATAGAGGCTTACATCATGGCCTCCTTGGCCATGTTTATTCTCAGAATGAAGCTGCATGTTATAATTCTGCATAATTGAGAACTGCAGCCAAACAGACATCTACAAAATTTTTTGAGTAATGCTTTTAGGAGTTTGCATGATAAAATGAATGAAAGATGGAAGATGAGAATTCTTTGCTGATTTTAAAAATAAGGCATTCATCTAGAGTGGTCCTGTGCCATATGGGACCACCTGGCTCCTTGGAACAAAATCCTATTACCATGACAACCAAGCTCCCTTTCCCTAAAATCTTCAGGATTCTTATGACATACTCTTTCCTACATTTCATTCTTTTCATTTCTCCCCCAAATTAAATTATACACCTCACAATAAGCTATTCTTAAGCAGAATAAAGATTGTCCTTTGATGAATTACCAAAGTATCCAACACTTAGAAGAAAACAGTTCACAAAACTTTGTTGGAAGAATCAAAATAGCGGTTGACTACTGGGAAATTCTACAGTTCTACAGCAATCTACATGGGGAGGTAATAACCACAGAGCTGCTGAATGCTTTAGAATGTATGTAGAATATTACTATGAATCAACCTATTAATATTAGTAATACATATCATATATAACACAAAATATAATAATAATAATAATATATAAAAGAATGGTAGGAGGTGGGAATCATTTCCACTAATTTTCAAATGAGGATATGCTAAGTTTGAAGATAGGGACAAAGATTTGAAGGCAAGACTTGTGTTATCATAGCAGAAGACCTTCCTTAGACTCATGGAGTTCCAGGAAAGAGTCAATCAGGAGCTTGGGATATAGCTCAGCGTTAAAGGCATATGTGAAGCCCTAGGTTCAATCCTCTGTACCTCAAAAATAAATAAAGGACTTATGGAAGGAGAGAAGGATGGGTGGTAGAAGCAAGGGAGGGAGTTATAACAAACGAATAAGAAAAGAACTTTCTGGCTCCTTCATTTGTCTTTCAGGTGCCAAACACCAAATTCCAATGATTCTACTGGGTAGGTTTTTGCAGGAAATCTCTACACACATAAATTCTGGGCTGAACACACACACACACACACACACACACACACACACACACAAATGATACTGTTTAGCAGCAAGAATGTTTTTCATCTCTGAAGATGAGCAACTTTTCAGGGGACGAGCAAGGGCATTATGCCTAGATTACACTTGTTTATTTGTCTTCGCGGATTTTGTTTTTTCCTCTTCCTTTCTAGAATTTTCATTCTCCCTCTTAAAATACTAAGGCATTTGGTCTTCAGAATGCTTCCACTCGTTAACACACTTTCAGAACTCTCAAGGGAATAATTAGCTGGGCTAGGAACCTCAACTCTCTCATAGGCACTTTTAATTTGACATTCAGTGAACAGTAAAATTATAGCCCCTGCAGTTGTGCCATGCAATACCTATATAAATTTAATGAAGAAAAACATATCATAATTGCCATAATACACTTCTGGCAGGTCTCCTAGGATTCACATTCCCTTACTTTTAATGGGTCAATTTAGATACCTCAAAATATGAAATTAGAAGGGAAGCTAGAATTTTAGATGTCACTAAAAAGCAAGAAGTCTTCTGTGGCCCCCACGCTCTTTGATTGGTTTTTGTTTCCATGAACGAGCAGACCACTCGGGAATTCCTCACCAATGTGACGCCCTTATACTCCCAGCACCTGTGAACAACCCTTAAGAGTCAGTACAAGGACCTCCACCATGGGGCCAGGACCTGACATGTTCCTGACATGTGAGCTGGCTCTTTGGAACCTATTCCCTCTGGTGGGATGCCTTGTTTACCCTTGATAGGAGGGTGGGAACCTTGGTCCTGCCTCAGCTTGTTGTGCCTGGCCTTGTTGATTCCAATGGGAGTCCTTACCCCATCTAAGTGGTAAACAAAACAAGACATCCCACCAGAGTGACATCTAAAATTCTGCTTTCCCGCAGTGAGAGCAGAGCTCTGATGACATAATTTTTTTAGTCTCCAGGACTCTCTATTATGGATAGCAATATCATCTCAGATTGTGTGGCCCAAATCCTAGGCCTTATCCTCCAAGAAACCATCGAGTTATATCAAATTAATGAACCAACTCTGACTAATTCCTAGGATTTCTAAAAACTTGTTTGTTTCACTGGGATAAAATAATGTTAAAATGCTAGCTTCCCTTCTAATTTCATATTTTGGGGTATCTAAAAGTAAGTCTGAGAAGTCCTGGCATAAGGCAGCCCAGAGATCATTCTGTTGAAGAAGTTTAGTGTCTGAGGACAGATATTGTTGCTGTGGTAAGGGAATGTGAATCCTAGCTGACCTGCTTCAGGAGGCTCAGAAGGAAGGTGATTGGTGAATGAATGATTGAATGAATGAATAAATGTGTATGCCAGAAGTGTATTATTGTTATTCTGCTATTATGACTGATACTTTTCCTTTGGAAGTTTCTCTTGGGTTCTCACCTTAAGATGCCTGAATTTGAATTAAAATGCTTAACTAGTGGTCAGAACCAAAAGGAAACATTCGGCTTGGAAATAATGATCTCTTCGCTAGTGACCATCACACTCCGATGGCCTACTGAGAATGAGGCTTCCTGGAATTACATAACCCAGAGCTCTAAATGAAGCAATAAAATGAGTCCAGCGAGCATTAGCACATGGACTGTGACTCACAGTAGCTGTCCGGCTTGATACTTTTCAAAGAGTCTGTTAAAATTAAATACTTGCCACAGTAAGGCCTCGTGCCCAGCCTAGCTTCACTGAGGAGTAGAGCACTAGATGGCTTCTGTGGTCAATGGGAGGTAAACTTTGACTTCACATTAGTCAGTGAATTGACCCGCCAGTCTAGGCCACTTCTGCTCATATCTGGCATACACAGCAAGTGTTCCAATGGAGAGATCTGGAGTGTTTGGAGCCAACAGTGTGAATTTGATTTGATTCTGTGTGGGGATCACAGGTAAACTCTCCATAAGGCTATTGACTGAACAACTCTTGACAGCTCTAACAACTAAATCGAAGTTTCTGGCCAATGTGAGTATAGGTCTCCATGCCTAAAAAAAAAAAAAAAAACAAAAACAAAAACAAAAAACAAACAAGTCTTATTATAGATGCAACCAATAGACGGCAGCAGGAAAAAAAAAAGGCTTTGTCAACAGACAGCCCAATACAGGAACTGCTTGTCTCATAATATGCGTCAAACAATAACAATTACCATGCAGAATCTGGAAAAGACTAAAAATATGGAACAAAGAGTCTGCTCGGGGGAGGGAGCCTGCCTTTAGAAGTTCTGTCATTGCGAATTGCTCAGAATGGAACTACAAAGAGATCATAGAGGCTCACACTGCCAAGCTTCAAGTATCCTTAATTATTCATGAGAAAGCACGGTTCAGAAACCATGTCAGGCTCCTGAGGAAAATGCCTCGGGACCTGAAATCCGCAGTGAGCTGCCAGATCTCCAGGATCAGACCGTCTACATTTTTATTCTCCTCGTTGCCACCTCTGGAAGCGTTGCCAAACGCTGGGCATATTTCTGACTCTCAGTTTCTGCATCTTTAATATGGGTGTAAGTGAGAGTTATCTAAATTTGAAAATTATCTGGGGACTGGAGTCCAAAAATGTAAGCAAAGCCCCAGGCAGAGGCCAGTGCCTAATATACAGCCCTCAAAGTGTCAGAACCCATTACTGTTATTACTAATATTGTCAGACACAACGCAGTGTAAATGAAAATTGGGAGGTGGCTATTGTCTGGGTGCCAACACATGTATTCAAGAACGGTGTGTTAATCATCTCTCTACCCACAGACTATTCCACCTGCCCCTTCCCGAGAAATGTTAACTACAAAAAAGTACACAAGTAAAGACAGTGAAGGGTTGACATGCTGAAAGAGCTAAGGGACAGAGTGTGACAGGAGTATGTCCTTAGTTTGGGGTCAGGAAGGGAAGAGGAGATATTTAAGCTGATCTCCAAATAATGACAAGGTGCTCGTCGGGGGCAGATCTGGGTCAAGAACTTCTGGAGAATGGAATATTAAGTTCTGAGGCCCTGAGTCACACAAAGCCTGGAGGGCCTGGGAAGCAGTTCCTGTGCCTCAGTGATCATAACAGCTGAGCATGTACCAACAGAAACTGCTTTCTTAATATGCAGCTTGTGTCTCCAGGGAGCGGCATCTGCTTACAGTTAGACACACAGAACCAGAACCCCAGTTGAGATTTCCCACCAGTTCTCTCTCTCTCTCTCTCTCTCTCTCTCTCTCTCTCTCTCTCTCTCTCTGTCTCTCTCTCTCAGCAAAGAGAACAAAATAAGCTGTTGTGTTCATTTTCTCCTGAATCTGCAGCAGCCTTTCCCACCCAAGTTAGATGTTGTCTTTTCTCAGGGTTTGGCCTACCACACTTCTGTTTGGAAAATTGGTGGACTGGGATTTATCTGAGGAAATTGGTAGGGAAATTAAAGTTTCCCCAAGGTTCACTGGAAGAGATGATAATTAAGGAGGTTTTTTTTTTTTTTCTTTCGTTTTTAGGTCAACAGCTCAAGTCAAACTTGTTAACTAATTTTTTAGGGCAAGTCTCTACCTGGTCTTTTACAGTTGAAATTAGGACATAAAAAGTGGATTTGGGGGTGTGGCCTCTTATATGTCTAAGTGTACTCAGGAGTGTGGCCTTTTGTATGCTGAAGAGGACTGTGAGTGTGGCCTCCTGTATGCTGACAGGGACTCGGGGGTGTGACTTCCTGTATGCTGACAGGGACTCGGGGGTGTGACTTCCTGTATGCTGACAGGGACTCGGGGGTGTGACTTCCTGTATGCTGACAGGGACTCGGGGGTGTGACTTCCTGTATGCTGACAGGGACTCGGGGGTGCGACTTCCTGTATGCTGCTGATGGATAGGCTTACACTCATGCACACACTCACAGCTCTAGCAGGCAGGGTTATTTGAGTGGAGGATAGGAAATTGGAAAGATGCTGAAAGGGGATCTGGGAAAAGCTGGGGGTGGATATGATCAAGATTTATTGTTTATGTGCATGAAATTCTAAAATAATAGATAAATCATTTTAAAAGAGAAAGAAGGGGAAGGAGGAAGGGAGGAAGTAAGGGAAGGAGGGAAAGGAAGGGAGAGGTGGGGAAGGGAGGGAAGGAGGAGGGAGTCCAATCACACAACCTTATCTGAGCTGTCAACCACATCTTATGTCCTTATAGGCTGTAGAACTGAACGCTAAAGGGTCCAATATCAAGGATCCACAACAAACTCCTGAGACACTCTGAAAACCCTCTTTGCAGAACAACTACCAAGGAGTTCAATGACTAGGTCCATCAACTCAGAAGACACAAATCATCTCATATTAAAATCTGCATCTCACTGGGGACTTAAAAGAATAATGTAGTATTCTTCTGTGAACAGCCATACTGTGAAATCCTGTGGAAACCACACAACACAGAGAAAGTCACATGCTCACAAAAAAGACCCATATTGTTTCTAAGAGAAAGACAATAGATGTCGTATATGGCATAGAGAAAATTGCTCTAGTGTGTTTTTAAACTAATTTTCCAATAATGATTCATGTAAATAATATTTAAAGAATATTACCTGATGCATTTTGTATAACACAGGGACTAAAAGATGGTATGAGAGTTGGTCCATTGAGATAGAGTTTGGTCTCAGTTTTCGGCCTCTATTTATACTTTCTGTATTTATAATAAACAGCCTACTATTGTTTCTATTAGCAGAGATGTGTCTGTCAAGTTATGTGGCATAAAATTGTATATCTTGTCTTTTTGTTTCCTTCCAATTGCTCTTACTGAAGTCAGCCCAGAAGCAATGGGGACCTAAGGACCAAAACAGCTTTAGGGAAATAAGCAATAGTTATCACATGAGAGAATTAGTAAAACAGCAGTTTTAGCTCAAAAATGAGCTACAAAGCAACATACAAAGTTAAAGTGGATGTTTTCATGCCTTCATTTCTGCAAAGACATTGAAAGGAAAACTGTAAGAAATGAATGGCTACACATCCAGATATCTCATCATTAAATGGTGCTTTGTCTTGAATTATTCCACCTGCACACATGCAAAGAGGCTCATCCCGTGTCTTATGGAGAACTGAACAAAACATTGACTTCATTATTGTCTCCATGTTTTCACAAAATTCAGCTAAATTACCTACTCCAGAGCCCACTTCCAGACCCTCAAACAACTGGACATTATCACAAAAGTGAGAGCATCATACATTACAACAAGTTTTCCAAATTTGTACTGTCATTGTCTCTACTACCTTTTAAGCTAGACCTAAAAAATATCTGAGTGTTCAATTGTAAAGCTATAAAAAAATATACCTTTAAGAAAAATGCTATACTGTCTCAGAGACCTTAGGGCAGACACACAAGAGACATTTACACACAGTCTCACTTTATCTCAGTCATTTCTAGGGGAAAAAATGGACTCACTGCTCAAAAATCACTCATGAATGCCAAAATTTCCAGAAATGCAGAGTAGAAAATGATCGTTATTCTCTCAAACAAACAAGAGTCATGGAAGAAGTGAATGGTTTTAGATTAAAGACAAAATAGATATGCACTCACAAATCAATGCATATCCTTTTATGATATTATCTCAAGACATAATAAAGCTCTGAAATATGAATTTAAAATCAATCAAACATGGTTATACTCAAAAGATTTATATGGTTTTCATATATTTGATAGAAAATACTCTAACACATATAAAACAATAACATTAACAGTTACTAGTTACAGAACATGTATTTAGTAAACCTGCAGTTACATCCAGAACCCAATCTAGTCCCTCAGACATTCCTATTGGATCAGCACTGTTGTCACACGCAGACTTCAGTGGAAGAACTGGAAAATCAGGATTTCAGTTTTTTTCTTGATTTTACCACTTGTAAAATGGAGATGATGATAAGAACCTGCAGCATAGAGTTAGGAGTGCAGCCACGCCAAGAATCTTTGGCTAACAGTTACCACGGGGCCTGCCCCACTGTGACATCTGCAGTTACTCTTATAACTAGCAATAGCACTGCTGCAGTAAAACCCCCCAACACTACACAGCTTCTATACGCATTGCACATTCTCCAAAACGGTAGACGCTGCCCACCCTACTGCTCACACCACCTCTTCCTACAACCAAGAGAGACCTTACCATGGAAAGTGATCATCAGATGGAATGTTTGCAGAACATTCTCAGATCTCAGAAGGATGATGGGCCATGATGAACCGTGGTGGCAACATAAAAGGCAGGAACTAACTTGTGAGGGGAGCAAGGTCCAAATTATTTAGGACTTGGTAGACCATAACCAGCTTCCAGAATTGCACTTGAAAGCAAATTGGCCGCAGGGACTGAGGTAGTAAAGAGCCTAAGGATAATGCGTTCCCTGTGGCTCGCTCACTTAGCACTTTAAACCCACAGTTTGTTCTATATGCTTAGTTTAGAACTCAATAAAACGATGTACCAGGGTGCCAAGCACACAAAGAACACGAGCATTTTACATGTCCAGGAGAAACTGACAGAGAAATGACAGTACCATTGTTTCTGAACCCATGGATTTCAGCGATGATCCAGGACATTCGCAATTATGAAAAGTTGTTCCTACCTACCTACTGCATAGTAGTAATCTCACACATATACAGGACTCCCCCCTTAATCTTGGCCACACAGCACGGGTCCCTAAACAAAAACGAACAAAGTGGAATTTGAACTCTAAGTTTACCAAACTTCTAGCACTTGAACTTCAACTTTAGTCCTTTGTCAGAGTCTTAAACCGTGGGCAACATTCAGATCCAAATAGGTAAATAACTTAAACAAATCCCAGAAACCATAACTAGATAGAAATATAAAGGAAAAACTCTCTGACTTTGAACTTTGCACTTCCTAAATATCACACCACAAGCTCAGGCAACAAACACAAATAAATAATTGGGTCTAAATCAAATAAGAAGCATCCCACAGTACAAATCAATAACAAACAAAACTCAGAAAATATGGTTACAAATTAGGAGAAATACTTGCAAATCATATACATATACACATATATATATACACAATAACTTGAAAACTATGGCAGATATAATATCTGCGATAATAATTTACACATCTCAGTAACAAAATTCATTCAGAAACAACTTAAATCAATGAAAATCTGAATGAATATTTACCCAAGGAAAACATACTAAGGGACTTCGTTATATAAAAATCATATTCAGCATCACCAATCAATGAAATGTAAATCAAAATAATGAGGTGCCAGATTACCTCTATAAAATGACTATTTTTAAAATGGAGTAAAGGTAATTGCTGGTGAGTGAAGAGAAAGGGGAACTTTGATCATTATTGGTGGGAATGAAGGGTGGGTATAACAACAATCAAATCAGTATGGGTTTATTAAAAAAATTCAAAACTAGAACTACCACATTGCTCAGAAATTCTGGGAATAAACTCAGAGGCCATCAAGGTGCTACCTTGAAAAGATATCTGAACTCCAGCCCTCACTCGTTCATTATTCACAGCACTGAAGACACAGAAACAGCGCTCAGCAGATTGCTAGCCTGGCATGCCAAAGGCTCTGCGTTCTCTCCAAAGCACTACCAAACAGCAAAAACTCCTAGGTATAGAGACAACTGAAGTACCCATCAATGGGTAGAAGGACAACAATCTGTGGTATACATTTACAATGGAGTGGGTTTCATTCTCCACAACAGGACAAACCTGGAGGAGTTTATGATATGCACTATAAGCAAGACATATCAAGAAAAATACTGTGTAATCTCACTTGCATGGTAAATTGAGAAGTCAGTCAAATACACAGGCCTAGAGTTGTTACCAAAGAAGTAGGGAGACAGATGAGTAGGAATGGGGAGATTTAAAGTCAAAGAAAAGAAATAATTTGGGGGCAGAAAATGAGAAAGAATATGACTTAGAAATTACATTTGCTAACACAGGTCTTTAATCTTAATATCATGAACCGTCACACAGAAATACCTACCAATCTCATATCAATCTTAATGTGATGGTTTGGAATTTCCTAAAATCTGGAAGGATAAACCTAAGGTTAAATTGAACGCTTCCTCTTTCCCACTAAACAGCAGTCCTCCATCTCTGATGCATTCTCCCAATAGGGGACAAGGGAAACATAACAGTTTTAAATCTATGGGTCAGATCTGAGCCTCCCACGGAGAGTTCAACACACAGCATAAGGAAAGCGTTTGCTGAGACTCCAAAGCAAACGAACCAGCCTCTACAAAAGGTTTCTTAGGCTCATAAATGGATAAACTGAAAAGGTGAGCGTGCTCACAAAGTTTAGTTCAACCGTGACTCAGCCCAGTGCTCCATATCTCAGTAGTTGGAAAGGAATGTCCTACTTAGGTTCTCACTGTCCTACTTGTCTCATAGGTTCTGAGGACTGGAGTGGCCAAGTTATTTAATTGCCTTGAGCTTAACAGAGTTGCAGTGCATCCGATTATTCCTGAGGTGTAAAGGCAGTAAGGAGATTTGTCATTCTGTCATAGTCGGTCCCCGTCAATCCATCTCTCTAGCGCTTTCTCTCTCTCCCCTTTCCTCTTCCCTTCTGCTTAACTTCTAAATGCTCCATAGCCTGAGGTCCAAAGCCTACTTCACGAGCTGACTAAAAAGAGAAAGAAAGAGTGAATAAAAGCCATATAAAGAAAGAGCAGGTGTGGGTCAATTGGGTCAACATGGTGATGATTTCCTTTCATGTGAGAATCAAGTTCTTGAACTTGGTAAGGTGGGGATGCCATCTGACTGTGGAGCTGGAGCCCATAGAAGCCATTGCTAAAAGCTAACTAACAAAACACACCTTCCAGAAAAAGCTGTTAACTGTCATCTCAAAGTCAAATATGAGGTTGGTTGAGCTTATTAATTCCCAAATTGGAATCTATCTAAAGCCAAAATGAAATGAAATCGGTATTTAATGAGAAGTCAATAGATGCAAAGACGTCTCTACAGTTATTGCGGTGTCCAAGGCATGAACAGCTTCAGGGATGTCATGCTGTGCTTTGGAGACAGGTCTCTCTCTAGTTTGGCCCTCTTTCCCATAGCTGTCAGATTGAATTTGCATATGAGCAGCATGTGTCCATACTAGGCAATTTGTAAAAACAAACATCATGGAAAATCGGCACAGATCCGATGCAACGAACACAGTACTACTTAATGACAACCATGACTACTTGGCAATCCTTAAATAACCTCTATAGAAACAATACATAGCTTCCTCACACCACTTCCAGGATCCCTGGATGCTTTTAGAGTGCTCTTTATTCATTCTGCTTTCTGCAGCTCAATCCTAGCCTACAGGCCATGGGTAGCAAGGAATTGCAACTCTACTGCACGTAGCATTTAGAATCAATGGATCAGTTTATATACTTTCTCTTCTCTCTCTGACCAACTTGATGTAGGGCATGGTTTAAAATCCCAAAGATGCTGGTTGGGGTACAGAACCATGAGATGGAAGAATTCTGGAACCCTAAATCACCAAGTAAAGCAGGGGAAATCCAGGTAAGGATCTGATTTCCAATTTTACTTAACTATCAATGTTGTACTTCTTTCTAAGATTTCAAACTTGTCAGAATACAGAGATGCTGTGACGGCTCTAACAATGAAATCTGAAACTCATCAAGCACTAAATGCACCCCTGGAACTTCCCTGATGTTTCCTAGAACACTATCATCTTCTGTCCTCACATGTCCCTTCTGAACCTCAGGGTATCCATGAAGAATCAAAAGGGAGGAAACCCATCAATGACTCCCCAAAGATGAGGCAGTTTGCTAGGCTACACAGACTCCTGAGGGCAGTGGTTCTCAACCTTCCTAACACTGTCACCCTTAATACAGTTCCTCATGTTGTGGTGACCCCCAAAGAAAAAAAATACTTTTGATGTTATTTCATAACTGTATTTTTGCTATTGTTATGAATATAATGAAAATATCTACTATGCAAGGTATTTGACACGTGATCCTTGTGAAATGGTCATTCACACCAAAAGGGTTTGTGACACACAGGTTGAGAGCCACCGCTGTAGAGCTCGTATAGGAAGAAGGAAAAAAATTTCTGTTCAGTATATTCCAGACACTGGGCTAAGTCACTGAGAGGCAGAGAATCTGAAGAGGGTCTGGCTTTGAGCGACTTCCCGAGAAGAAGGAAGTGACTGTCACTCAGAGACCACGAACTGTGCTAATGAAGAAGCCTGGCACATGTGACACGGCAGCATCTTGGGAGACTACTACCATCCCCTCTGGGCTGAAATGACTCGTATCGTGGGCATCACCTGCGGATCCCTTGAGGAACTAAGGGACCAAATTGCCTAATATTATTTCCCTATACTCTGATTCTTTGAAGGATTATTAAACCAGCTATGCAGCCAAGGGGTTAGTTACAAATTATCTATCCTCCTGATTAATGGCAGACTGCCCATTTGGTACAATATTGCTGATTTCAAGAAGCAAAAGCTATTCTATTAAGCCTATAGGCATGGGTTTTTTTTTTTAACATTTTCATTTTGTTTTTTGGGGGTTTTTTGGTTTTTTTTTTTTGCCATACATGTCTTCTTTTGTTAAGCAAATCAGTATGCGTTTTTATTGGGTCTTATCACTGGATTTCCTCTCCTGCCTGGTCAAGCTGCAACCCATGACTGTGAACCTCCTCTGATTTTCAAGAGATGACTCCCCAATAGCTTGCCACCAAAATCTCCTCCAATACTTGATTTTAGATATGTTGAAAAACCAATTTAATTAGTATTTACTGACAACTTTCCATCCTTTGGGCTAGATGGTCACAAGAACCCAACAGTGACAAAAACCAAATGCATTCCCATCCATTTCAAAGCATGCAATTTGGTTTGGGACAGGTACTGGTGGAATGATAAAAACAAAATATGGCCCTGCATGATGTAGAAGATAACAAGATATATCAGGAAAGAGAGAAGGAAAGGAAGGAAGTAGAAGGGGCAGGAAGAGGGGGATGGAAGAGAAGAGAGGGAAGGAAGAGATAACAAAGGATGGGCACAAGTTAGCCAGGTGGGTTCAAGCTGGTGGGAAAGGTACTTTATGTGAAGGGTCCAGTTAGTACAGGGACTAAGTGTATGGAGATAGAGGGAGAACAGGGTGTGTGTGTGTGTGTGTGTGTGTGTGTGTGTGTGTGTGTGTGTGTGTGTGTGTTTATATGAGAGAGAGAAAGAGAGAGAGAGACAGAGAGAGTCAAAGGGTGTTTTAAGGCAAGATACGCCTGAAAGTCAGGCAAAAGCCAGGACAGAGATTCATAATTCAGTTAGAGACAGAAAACCACGGCATGTTTTAAGGTGTTATTTATGCACACCCTGTGGACAGTTCCTCCCTTAACAGAGCCCATCTAACAAGAAGAGTGGCATGGAATTGCTTTTAGCTGAAATGTTCTGTGAAGCCACCTCAGCCCTGGAAGGCATTCAGGTCAATCTCTGTGCACTGTTCTAGACTTACTCATTTAGGGACAAGGCACAATATATGCAGATCACAAATCCATCCTGCTGGGCCTGGGTTGATGCCTTAAGACAAGTAAAAGAGCTAATAGCGAAAAGAAGGAGGAAGCCACTGGGTTGGTATGATAAAACCTGATGCTGGTAGGTTTAGTCCAGTTCACTGGGCTTGGATCCTAGATCTGAGCTGGCTGGGGCTCTGGGGGATGAGGCCAGTCTCATCGTGCCACATGCAGTCCTACAGATAAAAGCCTTAATTAAGTAATGTATGAAACAAATTAAACAGATTTGGTCCAGTTTCTGCCAGCCAGATTAATTAGGGTGCCCAACGGAATAACACACTCATGGGAAAATTCCCAGTAGCCAAGATGGGATAAAACTGAAGTGGCACGATGACCAGCAGACAGTTTTCTATAGGTCCCTGACACTTACACATATCCTGTAAATGAAGGCACACGTTTGTTTTAAACTACATTTTTGGGATTTGTGACAAAATTAACCTGAATACATATAATCTGTCAATCTCTTTCCTCCCTCTCTTCCCTCCTCTCTCCTTTCCTTCTCTCCTCTCTCTCTCTCTCTCTCCCTCTCTCTCTGTCTCCCAAAAAGAACAGGTTTGTTCACTGTCAAGTATGATAAAGACCATATTTCTGGCCAAGTCAAAGGTCAGGTGAGCTTCCCAGCAGTGTTATTAGGAGAGATTTGGTTTCCCTGATGAGGGCTGAGATTCCCATTCTGTACACTTTCAGCCTTACCCTGTAGGAATAGTGACTCAGAGAATCACAAACGTTCGTTTTCCTGTGAATGCCAGTGTTCCACTAAAAACCCTCTATATCTGATCCATAGAGAGCAAACATGAGCTGGGAAAGATAGTTTCTCAGCTCCGAGCAAGGCAAACTCTCAGATGCCTCATATCTCTTGATGCCCATAACAGTCTGGGCTAGTGTATTAGTCACCTTTTTCACTGCTGTGACAAAAGACCTTACAAAAATCAATTTAATGGGGGAAGGGTTTGTTTGCTCTCACAGTTTAAAGATGTGTTGTCCACCATGGAGGGGGGGAGCAGAGCCGAGAGTGGCTTTACTGTGACCTGACCAGTGCCCAGCTGCCTTCCATTTTCCTTTTGATGTTGTCCAGGACCCCAGCTCACGGGTGGCCTCCACCTGCATCCTTGGTTGACTTTCTCCCCTGGAGCCACCCTCACGGGCATACCCAAAGCTCCGAGTGTTTCCTACTCCACGTTCACAGTGGAACTTAGCCATTGCTGGTGGGTGTTGTGATGCCCACCATTCAGATGTAAATAATGTTCTCCCATATACAATCGATGCACTGAATGTACATTTTTATCAATTAAGTTTTTATGTTTTCAGTCCAGAACTAATGCTGGGTGATTATATGTTCCTGATACATATAATGGATTCAATAAACTACTAATTTTACATTTTCATCAATAAGGTTTTTATGTTGTTAGTCCAGATGTAACATCTGGCGATTCCTTGTTCCCGGTTTCAAATGTTTTCATTCAGATACTCATCTTTAAATGTCCCTCGTTTCTTAAAAGATAATCTCTTTGTTGAGGAACAGTGACCCTGTAATAAACCATCTAGATGGAATTCTTCTAGACACAGAGATTGGCACATGGTACAAAAGTTCTTCCAAAGAAACTTCACCCCATAACTCCCGTCCAGTGGTTGAGAGAAGACATTACTTAAACCTTTTCATAATTTCTGTGGGAATAGGATATGTGGCTTAGAGCTGAGCATTAATTTTTCCTATAGAGAAAGTCTTCTAAAGAAAAAAAAAACACAAAGAAGACTATGACCAAGGTAGTAACAGAAAAGCAAAGTCAGGGACAATATAAAACCATGTCCAATGCGAACCTTTTAACTGGTCTTTGCTTTATAAGTAAATGGATGTTACTCCATTTGATTATGCCTTACAAGAGTCAATGCCCAGGAACTTTCATTCAGGTTCCTGGGCAGGGATAAGGGATCTATTGGGAAGTGTGGCTCTTCAGCAAGAAAGAAATTAATGTGATGCTCCTGGGAGCAACTTATTTTTTTCAGAGGAGTCAGTTGTTCTAAGGGTGGGTGGTCTTGCTTAGTCTCTTGCTCACAGACTCTCACCAAATTGCTGTGTTATGAAAGCATCAAGAAGACCCTTTCCAAATGCTGTGTAGATGTCAGTATCATATCCTGAAGTTTGCAAACCGTAGGCACACACAAAAAAAGCTTTTCTGTATAAACTGTCTAACCATAGCTGACACAATGGTCCAGCTAGTGAAGACTCTGGGTGCCAAGATTGACCATTTGATCTCTAGAACCAACACAGCAGAAGGAGAAAACCAGCTCCTTCAACTTGTCCTCTGATCTCAGCACGTATGTTGTACCACTGCCACCAGTCACAGTAAATACACAATGAATAAATGTAATTGTAAGGATTTTTAATTGTCTACCCATGATATTCTGTGACAACAAAAAAAATCTAAAACATTTTTATTACACCCAACTTTCAATATATTTATCAAACTTAAAACTTTGAGTTTGCTAATCGGTTGTGATTTACCCTAGATTAAAATCCATCTTCATAATGATGGCATTGGCTCTCACCCTTTCTACTCTAAGCCATTTAAAAAGCTGTGTGACATTTAAAAAGAGCAAAGGATCAAGATATATGAATGTCAAGAAAGACTAAATAACTATCCCAAAGTTTTTACATGTCACAGAACCGGTAGCCTTCCTTGGATCTGGGCCCGTTGGATAGCCATTGAAAGCTGATAACTAAGGCGTAAACCCCAAAACAGAGGAGATAAAAATCCCTGAAAGTTATCTTATGCACTTGGCAAGGACATCGAATAACATCCTATCTGTGAAAATGCTTATCAGACATCGAGAAGTAGATATCAGCTTCCTGCAGGCAAAATCTGAAAGTTAATTTGAACTGATAAGAGCACAATGTGTTTGAAGAATTTCAAGCAGAGCAATGTTTATGGACGGTATAGCTTTAGTATGGATCTGGAGATGTGGGTATTAAGGGTTCTTGTCATAAAGAGCAGAGCATCATGCTTGGTCTATAGGCTAAGCAGTTTCATCTTTTATTCTACAAATCAGCTGCTTTAACTTAGAATATATAGACTACATGTGTACAATATGAACATGTTGTGGCTATGATTTTATCAGGTATGTATATGGAAGACAAACACAGGATAAGGACCTGTAACTACACTTCAAGTCTGATCCTGCAGTGGAAAAAGCAAAGGTTTATGAAATCTACTAGAGATATCTGTGGGAGGATAGCTCTCAGGTATGTTTGGGAGAGATGAGCCTGGCTCCTGAACTGTAAATGGATAGGGCAGGGGGTGTGACATGGCATTCCCTTCGGATCATGTAAGGAACATACTCTAAAAACTGCACTTACATGAAGTTAGACAGCTCAGGAATAGAACACAGCTTAAGAAAACCCCAGGAAGACGCCCATTCTTGCTTTATTGTACATAATCATAACGATGTGATAAATGTGCACATGTTTTTACATTGTCTACATTTAAATCCAATAGTATCATATCACAGACCGTATACGGGTAACTCTAGCTCCTCTTCAATGAACATGAAATAGAGACTAGCTGTCCCTGACGCTTTGATAATTGTCTTTCCGTGTGCAGACGGTGTTAGGGAGCTCTAGAGAGCAAGACGCTCATCTCAGAAATCAACTGCAAGGAGGTCTCCTTCAGATGGCCACATGAATGGGGAAAAGTGGGAACAAAGGTCCTTAGGCAAAGCAAGAGCACAATACTTTTATGGTACTGTTTAAGAAACTACGGAGAGTATAAAGGAAGAGTGCTGGGCATCACCAGTGATGAGGAAAAATAAAATATGGAAAGAGACAAGAAGTCAGAAAATATCACATTTGAAGGGAAGTCCCTTCAGGAAGCTATATTTAAAATTTTCAAAAACGGACACAGAGGGATATTTTTGGAAGATTTGACTGTTTGGTTTATTAAACCCAGCCACAATTTTTAGATACATTGTTCATACTGATATTTATAAAAATAACCTGACCGCACAAAGACCTGTAAACTTCCTAAAACCCAGAAAAGGTCGGAAACCATGGGAGTCCCCACACAAACCTTCCCACTCCTAGCAAAGGAAAGTTCTTTCATCTCAAAAGCTAAAGAAAACCATTGCCAATCGTAAAACTTGCAGCAGTGAAATATATCCAACGATCTGAACACTAAATTATAGAAGACTGTAATTGTCATTCTCACTTACCCCACACACTCATCTTGAAGCTTGAATGTGAAAAAAAAATTTACGAAGGTTATGAAAGTAATATGCTTTGGAATCCAGAAGATGAAATGCAAACATTTCAAAAAGATTTATATCATCCTGATTGCAAAGATTTCAAAATACTAGCAGGTAACTAGGTGCTGATGGCTAAAGTCCTACTCAACAGTAATAAAGACGGAACACATGGGGAGAAGGAAATGCATATTTCTATAGCCTACCTTTAAGCTTTTCTCTATGGAACAGAAAAGTGGCTGAGAAAATAAAAGTGGGAAACCACACGTGGAAATCTGCTACAGAGATATGTGATGAAAATGAACTGGGCATAACATAAGCAAGAACCGTCTACCACGGCAGGAGCATCCTAATGAAAATGTGTACTTGGCATCTAAAGAAGGGTTATTTTCAGCTAGGGACATCAGTAAGAACATATGGTGATAGATATCAGCACCAACATGATGACCATGTCCTCTGTACCTTGGAGAGGAGTGAGAGAGCCACGAACGAGAGTTGACAACCATGAGAAGCACAAATAAAGAATCTCTGTGTCTTTGACAACCATTTTTTGGACCCTAACAAACTTTAAAGCACTCAGCAGCATCCTCTCCACCAGGTCTAGCTCCCTTCTGATAGGCATGTGCATCTTTGAAGTGCATTGAAACATTACCTGGGGTTTATCTCACCAAACTCCAACAGAGTTAGGAGGGCATGGAATTTTCACCTACCAATGGGGCATGGTAGACTCTATGTGACTGGAATCATGGCTTTTACCATGTACAAGATTGCTGATTTTAAGGTTAATCATGTAACACAGCCAGAAAATAAATTAAGTTGCTTTTCCCAAAGTTAACCATCTATAAGTTTAAGTGTTATTCTTTAAGTGTTATTTAGCCTTTGAGCAATCAAATAGAAAAAGAAGCTCAATGGTAGAGCACAAGTCTAAATTTAAGGCCCTTGGTGCAAGCTTCTATATTGAGAGATTTAAGGAAAAAGGCCTAACTAGATTAGAAATTAGCAGCAGATAAAGTCAAGATGAAATAATAAGGTAAAGGGAAGCATTACTTTTGCTATTTCTGGTTAAACAGATTGCTAAATTACTATTGCTTCTAAATACATGAAATAAATTTTCCCAACACAATTTTATCTCACAGGGAGAAGCCCAGTATATCTTATGGGAATCCACCACAGCCAGCATAATCTTCTACCTCCCAGATTCATGTGTGGTTATCAACACTAAATTTAAATTCTGGAACAAAGCCCAGAACCTCTTGTAAACTAAAAACCAAGCATCCACCTTAAAGGGAAAGGTTTTCTCCTCCTCAGAGCACACACGCACTCTCTCAAACCTCTGACGTTCTTGGAATCTTCATTTCTCTGGCCCAGCTGTAATATCAGTTCTCAAAACAACGAAGTGTACTTAGCATAATATGTACACCACTTTCAAAAGTTATGTTGAAGAAAATCAAGTCAAAATGATTTTATTTTCATTTTGAACAACTATCTGATTGAAAGCACCATAAAGTTCAAAAAACGACATGACATAGAATAAAAAGTCAACCATAATGCCCAAGGAGCTATGTTTACTAGAATGGCTATCTCCACACGGTTTCAGAACTAAGCATATTCTAGCTTTTGGGAAAGAGATTTGGTGCACGCACTATTTATTACATAACTCTGTCAAGGGAGTTAGTGCTTCATGTTATAATCAAACACATGTGCATTCCTAAAGCAAAACATAAGTGTGCTGGAAAGGAGAGTCCAAATAGCTTTATGCTGCATCAGTTAGATGGCTAGATTAAATGAGATGTAAACAGAGATTTCTGTTACCCAGAAAAGGTCTCCGGAATTGTGCTGCTGAAGCAAACAGAGTAGAAGAAAGTGAGACTTCAGAAATGAAGACATGGCTGCACATGGTGGCACATGCAACTAAACCCACCACATGGTGGCACATGCAACTAAACCTACCACGCCACCATTCAGGAGACACACACAGGAGGACCGCTATCTGTCGAAGCCAGCCTGGTCTACGTAATAATACATGATAAATTGCACACACACATGCATATATGCACACACGTGCATGCACATATTCATGCATGCATGCACACACACACATGCACATACTCACACATGAAGAAAGGGAGGGAGGGAGGAAAGAAGGAAAGAAAGACAGATATTTGTACAAAAGTGAAATAATGTAGAGGAACAATTACAGGTTTAAGGAAAGTAAAGACAGTTTTGAGCCTATGTGGTGTAGACAAAGAAACATTTGATGCCTCAATCCAACATATCCAATAAACAAGCTAAAGGATAAAAGTCCCACAACCAACTCAGGAGGAAAACACAGAGGACTAGTTCTTGGGTCGATGTGCATCACCATTTTAGAAGGCAAACAAGTTATATCTACACACTGGTCCCCTGGGTCTGTGAATATGCTGCATAGCAATGAGACCTCAAAGATGCTGTCAAAATTAGACACCTTAGAATGAAATGCTTTTCTCAATTGCACAGGACGTATTATCATTGAAGCCCTTCAAAACGGAGAAATTTCTCTGGTTCATGTCAGACACACAGTCGAAAAGGAAACTACAAAGATACATGAGTCCGTGATCCACTCTGTTGCTGGTGAAGACGCACATGGGAGTCACGGGAAGGAAAGAAAGGCAAGAAGAAAGACTGTCTGGACTGACAGGGAGGGAAGGACCACCTACTGAAACTGCAAGGTAATGAACTCAATGCCAGTAAGGATGAGCTTGGAAATGGATCCAGCCTCACAATCTCTAGGAAGAACATAACCACAAAACACCCAGATTTCAGCCTTCAGAACAACTGTGGCCAACCCATTCTAGACCTGACCTTCTGCCCACAGAAGCCAGAAGCGATAAACAGGTGTTGTTTGGGGTCACTAAATCCATGTTAATAGCCTCACCCCTGGTGAATGGTTGGCCATAGTCAGAGAGACATTGCAAATATGGACCATAATGAAGAGAAATGGGTGAAAGGTGTGATTCTTTTTGCTGGAAATTAAAACAGACTGGAACACATTCATGGAGCATCTAATGTGCGCTGGCAGAAGTGCACTGATTGTTAGTCTGCTCGTAGATACACTTTCCCCCTCCTTGTAGTGCTGTTATAAACAGAAATAGAAACCAAGATTCTTTTACACAAATTGATTATAAAACTGCACACAGTAGACAGACACTGTGTCTTCCCACTTTGAAAACATTATGCATTAAAGATAAATGAAGCAAGCTTAAGGGCAAAGACCTTCATCTAAACCGGCTTACATTGGTTTTAATAATTTCTTTTATTTTTTGAGCTTTTAACATAGTTACATCATTTTTCCCTTCTCTCTCCTTCTTCAAACCCCCACATTTACTCCTCTTTTCTCTCTTTCAGATCCATGGCCTCTTTTTTCAATGATTGGTATCACGTGTGTGTGTGCGTGCGTGCGTGTGTGTGTGTGTATAATATGAAGCCTGCCATATCTGTAGGGTTAAAGCCTCCATGGCTTTCTGTATCCACTTTAGTATGTATATCGTTGTTGCTCTTATTCTGCTCAAGGTTAGGCAGTGCGCTCGATAAGTTTTATATCAAGTTGACACAAGCCACAGTCATCGGAGAGCAAGAATCCTCATTTAAAGAAAATACATCCATAATATCAGGTTGTATGCAAGTTTAAAAGGCATTTTATTAATTAGCAATGGATGGGGGAGGGCCCTGCAATTATAGATGGTGCCATCTGTTAAAAGCACCTCTCCAGGGCCTCTGCAATAGTTCCTGCCTCCAGGTTCCTGTCCTGTTTGTGTTCTTGTCCTGACTTCCTTCATTGATGGACTCTGATGCAAAGTTTAAGGAAAATAAACCCTTTCTACCACAGTTGCTTTTGGCCATGGTTTCATCACAGCAATAGTAACCCTAACAAAGACAGGGAGTCATGTTGGTGAGACTTTCATTTTTGGAGACACAGTCTCACAGCAGACTTCCTGATTCTCTGACTCTTACAATACTTCTGCCCCTTTTTTCCCCCACAATGATTCCTGTACTCCAACATCACTTACCAAATGTTTACAGAGGACAATCTTATTTATGAGAAATAGAATGTCACTTAAGTCTTAGAAGTTGAAAATGTAGAGGTTCATAGCAAACCTACATGTCTCAACAGACAAGAATTTTCAGAATTGGACTTTCCATTTATTCAATCTTATAGGAAGCTCTCTCTATATAAAAGGACTTCATATTCATTGATGATAATGCAGTCTGGCACCTATGAATCATCTCATCATAGCTTACAAAGCAACACTAACAGTTTGAAGGTACCGATATCTCCTAGCATTCCAGAGATTAGACCCAAAGCCAAAGTCAAAATGGACATATATAGAACACACTCTTAATCATCAATAAACAAGAGGGGTGTTATTTTATCAATGGAGACTACATTCAAGCTCAAGTTCCAGATACAAAAGTCCATAAAAATTGCTCTAAATCTTATGCTTCCCCAATTTTCAGAGCTGTGCACCAGGAAATTTTCAAAATTTGGTAAAGTTAAGGAAGTCATTACCCAACCACCTCATTACTTATTAATACTGACCAGGCTGATATAGGTACCTCTTTTACTGTTTTCACACCATATCTCACACCCTAAAATTCAGACAAGACTCCTCAGCAGGACATTGACAATGTCATCGAAAGGATTAGAGGCAACATTATATAGACTGAGCATGCTGTATTTATATATTTAGGAATACATATGTGTATGTATAGGAAGACAGATGATAGATACATACATACAGACAGACAGATAGATAGAAAGATAGATGACAACACATAAAACCAACACAAAAAAATTGACAGAGAGCAAGGCAATACATGGGAGGCGTTGGCAAGAGAAAAAATAAGAGAAGAAATGATGCCATTATATTTTAATTTCAAAAATAAATTATTATATTAAATGATGATAGGCCTCCTGATTATTTTTAAGGTTTTTTCCTGGTACATTTTGCTATGTTTTGTGATAATTCTTCCTACATCAAATCTATTCTTGCATATCAAGCTGCACTTTTGTAACCACACTGAAAAACACCAACCCTCTTCTCAAAGCGGGTTATATAGTGCGCGCATTGCTCTCCCTAGTCTGGCACATAATTATGGACCTATAAATTACTAACCGGCTACATTTGCTTTATATCTAAGCCATTAACTTAAATTTATTGAACTAGAAAATTGGAAAATAAAAATAGACAGCTGACAACACAAGATTTAAACTTAATCATAAAGTGCTGGATATGTGCATTAATAAGTGTGCTGTATTTCTTAATGAAAGCTATCTTATCAGTGGAAGCTATCAATCACCAGCATATATTGTCTGAGTAACTACAAACATGAATTTAACAAGAAAAAAAATGATGACACAATTCAGGGAGCATCCTCACCCTAACACCCGGATTTACACTTAGCTCCACCATTAACACACAGTTACTGTTTGTTCAGTAGTCACTGTTTCTCTGAGCGGGTGCAGAAAAACCACAAAATCCCACCATGTGACTTCCTAACTCATTTAGCAACTGCAGTTTTTGTTTTTGTGAATAAAGGTCCAACCTAAAGTTTAAACATTTTCCTAAATAATTGGTCATATTCTTTTCTCTTATGATTCTGGAGGCACATTTGCAAAACACTAAAAATTAGGGTAGCATCCTTCAGGAAACTGAGAATTGGTGCAGAGAATGAACCCGGATAGGTTCAAATGAGAGTCCCAGAAAAGCAAGAATATTAATAAAACATGATTTCCTTAGCTATGGGGCTGATGAATATGCCTTAGGACATAGCTGCTCTCTGCCATACAATTTTAAAAAACAAAACTTTCACAAACTGACCTTTCTCCAGGCTAGAATTAGAATGTTTTTGAAATAATCTATAAGGCTTGATATTTTCTTGGCCCTCAAGGTAGTTCACAGCTCTAACAAATGAGTACTTTTGCTTAGAGTAAAAAAAAGCCTGTCCCAGATTTTTGAGCACTATGGGTTTGGGGTTTGGAGAAGTCCTCCTTCTGTCAATCATATTCTTTCCAGATTTGGCACTGAAGTGGCCACTGCTTAGGCACAATGACATGCACTGGAAGCGAGCAGCTTGTCAGGCACAATGGCCTCCCTGGCATCTGTCTCTTGCTTCTCGAAAGTACTCTACTAAAACAAGACACCTCCACTGCTCCTGTGCAAAGTTTCCACATGCCTTAGCTGGCCATATATGTAACAGCACAGAAGACAAGGGCTCGCTTCCAGTCACATGGCATTCAAAGAGTGAAAATAAGCATCGTGGGAGTGAAATGAAGCTGGGAAAAGCACATGGAAAGGGTGATGTCCAAGGCATTAGATGCCCACTTCTAAATTCCTCCACATATGTGCAGCTCAAAGACCTGATACCTGATCGTTTACACAGCAAAAGTGGCAGCGTTCATTCTCAACACAGTAACCAAAGGTCCTCCATGGTTTTGGGAGCATCACTCACTTCAACACAGGCTGGTGTAAATCGGCTTGATTTACAGGCATAGACAGCCCAACTGTGGCCTGTCAACTCTGCTGGGTGCAACAGGAGGCTTCCCAAAAGATTATCAAAGAAACTTTCATTTGTTACGTGATTCCATCATCCTGGCAAGTAAATTCTTATTATCTCACTTGCTGAGTAAAGATGTGTCTGCAATCAGTCCATTTCTCATCCCACCTCCCCACTGTAAGGTGATTCAGAAAACATACAAGATGATCTTACAGCATCCTATGCAACCAAGGTAGTAGTTCTGAAGGACCTGAAAATGAATCTGACAGATAACCAGTTCTGATCTATTTTCAGTGGGCACAGCCACTTCTCCTTAAACATCAAATTCAGCATCTGCCTAAGATTTTTTGTGGAGGGTTTCTAATCCTTTAGACCGTGACATTATTTTGTTGCTACTTCATAACTGTAATTTTGCTACTGTTATGAATCATAATGTAAATAAATATCTGAGAGTAAGCCTGCCCTTGGGACCGGGAACCTCGCCCAACCAGCTTCCGCAGATTCATCTGGACCCTGGTAAGTGGGCCCCAGCCCGTCCCCAAGGCCTTCTGGCCACTTAGGGCTCCCCTCTACTGGCTTTGCTGCTTATCCCAACCCTGCTCGCCCCCGGGCACCCCTTCTCATCTGTGTGGTCCCAACTGCACCCGAACTCAGCCTATCCGGGCTGAGGCCTTGGGGGAAGAGCGAGTCCCCTGCTAGAGGGCCTCCTTTATCCCACAGAGCCGAGCCGAGCAAAGCACACATCTCTCAGTAAGCCTGCCTTTGGGACTGGGAACCCCTGGGCGAGGAAGGAGCACAACCAGCTTCCGCAGATTCATCCAGACCCCGGGAGCCAAGCAGAGCCGAACTGAGCAGAGCGGGCAACTCTCAGAAGAGATGGGCAGGTGCCAATCAAAGAATTCGTCCAACAACCTGAAAAGCAACATGATAACACCAGAATCCAGCGATTATGGAACAGGAAAGCCTGAGCAACCTATCCCAGATGAAGTAGAAGAAATTGACTTTAAATGTAGCTTTATGAAAGTTATAGAGTCCTTTAAAGAAGAGGTGAAAAACTCCTTTATCAAAAGGGATGAGAAAACTAACAAAATGTTAGAAGAAATGAATAAATTCCTCAAAGATACCCTAGAAAACCAACCAAGAAAAAGCAATCAAACAGGTAACTGAAACAGTTCAAAACTTGAAAACTGAAATGGAGGCAATGAAGAAAACACAAACCGAGAGATGGCGGGAAATGGAAAATCTGGATACACGAACGGGAACCACACAGACAAGTATAACCAACAGAATACAAGAGATAGAAGAAAGAATCTCAGATGCAGAAGACACGATAG